>JANCRA010000273.1:0-128269 GCA_024362935.1 Setophaga petechia
TCATTTTGGGGTCTTTTTTCTGAGTCATTTTTGGTGCCATTTTTTGGGTCATTTTTGGGGTCATTCTTCTTGGGTCTTTTCCTGATATCAATTTTGGGTCATTTTTGGGTCATTTAGGGTCATTTTTGGGTCATTTTTCGAGTCATTTTTGGGTCATTTTTGAGTCAATTTTTGGGGTCATTTTTGGGTCATTTTCTGGGTCATTTTTGAGTAATTTTTGGCCATTTTTGGTCATTTTTGGTCATTTTTGAGTCTTTTTGGGGACATTTGTGAGTCATGTTTTGGGTCATTCTTGGCTCATTTTTTGGGTCATCTTTGAGTCATTTTTTGGTCATTTTTTGAGTAATTTTTGGGGTCATTTTGGGTCTTTTTCTGAATCATTTTTGGGTCATTTTTTGGGTCATTTTTGGTATCATTTTTTTGGGGTCATTTCTGGGTCTTTTTCTGAATCATTTTGGGGTCATTTTTTTGGTCATTTTTGAGTCTTTTTTGGGGTCATTTTTGGGTAATTTTCTGGGTCATTTTTGAGTCTTTTTTGGGGTCATTTTTGGGTCATTTTCTGCGGTCATTTTTTGAGTATTTTTTGGGCCATTTTTGGGTCATTTTCTGGGTCCATTTTTGAGTCATTTTTTGGATCATCTTTGAGTCATTTTTTGGTCATTTTTGAGTCATTTTTGGGGTCATTTTGGGGTCTTTTTCTGAAATCATTTTTGGGTCATTTTTTGGGTCATTTTTTGAGTCTTTTTGGGGTCATTTTGGGGTAATTTTCTGGGTCATTTTTGAGTCTTTTTTGGGGTCATTTTTGGGTCATTTCTGGGTCATTTTTGAGTGTTTTGGGGGTCATTTTTGAGTAATTTTTTGGGTAATTTTTGAGTCATTTTTGGGTCATTTTGGGGTCATTTTTTGGGGTCATTCTTGGGTCATTTTTTGGGTCATTCTTGGATTCATTTTTTAGGTCATTCTGAGTTATTTTTGGGTCATTTTGAGTTATTTTGGGGTTATAGGAGCTTTAAGGTCCCCTTCCAAGCCAAACCATTCCATGATTCCAGGGGGTTCTGAGCAATCAGGGTGGAATTCTGTCCATCCACCTCCCCTAAATGATAAAAAAATCTGTTTAATCCATTTATTCTCTCAGCCAAGCTCCCTTTGGTATTTGCCTGGAAAATATCCATGATTCCCCCTTGTTTTTGTCACCTCCTCAAAGGATTTTAGGTTTTATTTCAAAATATTGATGGGAGCTTGGTGGAGGATGGAAGTTGTCCAGTTCCTGGCATGAATTCTTTGCCAGTTGGGCTGAACATTTTGGGGAGAAAATATTTCCCATCACAGCTGGGCCCAGCACCTCCCAGAATGGTAAAAAAAAATTAAAATTAAAAAAATTTGGATGTGTTTTCATTCAAAGTGTGATCCAAAATCAAATAGGAAAGAGCTTGGGGTTAACACTGAGCATATGCCTGGGTTAAAATGTTGGTTTGAAAAAGAGACACCTGGTATTATTATTAATAATTTAGACTTCTATATAAAATATGTAACATTTTTATATATAATATATAGAATTTGTACAATATATAATACTATTACATATAATATATATTTGTATACTAAGGTAATATTATATATTATATATTATATATTATATATTATATATTATATATTATATATTATATATAAAACATATACTAATAATATATAATATATAATGTATTTGTATAATATATAATATATAAATATATAATATAAATATATATAATATATATTTTATATAGAATTTAAAAATATAATAATAAAAGGTGTCTGTTTTCTCAAGAAAAATTATATCTATTATATATACTATAACATATTATATATCTATTATGTATTTGTATAATATATATAATATACATTTATATATATTATATAATCATATATTATATATTTGTATAGTATAATATAATATATAACATATATATAATATATTATTATATTATATATATTATATAAAATATATCTTATATATATAATGTTATATATTTTATATATAATTTTTAAAAATATTAATAATAACAGGTGTCTGTTTTCTCAAGAAAATTATACATATTATAATACTATACATATTATATATCTATTATGTATTTGTATAACATATATAATATACATTATATATATAATATAATATTTGTATAATATAATATATAACATATATATAATATATTATATATATTATATATATTATATAAAAGATATCTTTTATATATATAATGTTATATATTTAATATATCATTTTAAAAAATAATACTAATAACAGGTGTCTGTTTTCTCCAGAAAATTATATTATTATATATAATAATCTATATTAAAAATACTGTTAAAAAAAAGTTTTGATGCCACTTTTCAGCTCCACCCTGGTGAGGTCAGGCAGTGAAAACAAAAGTTTTGATTTGTGAGGGGTTTCAGAGTTGCTGTCCAGCCCCCATTCACTGATTTCAGCACTTCTGGAAAACAATCCTGGCAGGGAGGAAAATGGGACATGAGAGGGAAATGGGGGCCTGGAGTGGTTCCAGGTGAGATTGAGGTTGGGAATTTCTGATATTTCTCCTTGGGAAGGGAGGTCAGGGATTGGAGCAGGGCAGTGATGGGGTCAGCATCCCCAGAAATGTCCAAAATCTGTGGTTGATGGGTTGATATTTATCATTTACTGATTTTTAAAGGGATTTTCCAGCCTTAAAAATTCCATTATTCCATTTTTAATTTTATTATTCCATTTTTAATTTTATTATTCCATTATTAAATGCATCCCAGTGCATTTCTCCCCCATCCCAAACCAAAACCCCACCATCCTTCCCTTTAAATCAAGAAAATAATTCATTTTTCCCCACTTTTTTCCTCAGCTGCTGGGAGTTTACAGCTGTAAATCATCGAGTTGGGCTTTTTTAGCAGAATAAAAACCCCCAGAATATCCCAGCCTCTCCCTTTCTCGCAGCATTTGTTTGTTTCCAGATGCCTGATCAATATTTTAACCTTCCTGTTGATATTTACTCAGAGCTGCTGAATAAACTCCGTGCAGTGGAGCTCCAGAGTGAATCTCCATTTCTCTCAGCTCTCGGGAGCTTTGGCAATAATTTGCATTATCCAGGGTTATTGTTGTGCTGGGATATTAATGAGCACATCTCCCTCCCTTCTGTCTCTCCAAAATTCAATTCTGAGCCCACTCCTGGTGCTGGAGCAACTTCTCAGAATTAGCACAGAGAGGAGAGAGCTTTGTGCTTTCCTTTTGTCAGCTGGCTTTGAAAAACCCTTTTCTCTCCACTTTTATAAAGATGGGTTTGATGCAGCTCCCAGCTGCTTGGGCCTTGTGATGAGGGGGAGATTAAACCCTTCTTGGTGGCATTTTTAAATCCTGCCATCTTTATTAAGTTTAATCCCATTTCTCTGAAAAACTCCACTCCAGAACTGTCCATGTCCCCCTGTGCCTGCCCTTAACCTGTTCTTTCACCTCCAAATACTGATTTTATTTTTTTTTTTTTTTGCTTATTTGGTTTTTTGGGATTAAATGGGTTCAAACCATTTCAGAAGCCCCCCCTGAGTGATTCATCACCATCATTTTGGGGCGTGCATGCAGCAGAAGTCAAATAGCCTCGATTGCTAGCTTCTATTGAACTCATCTTTTCTCCTCTGCAATTTCTTTATTGTGCCATAATAAAGCTGCCCCTGTCACTGCTGAGCTCTGCCTCATCTGTCTCCCTCTGCGAGATGGGAGCTGAGGGAAAAGCTCTGCTGAGGCTGGGCTGGCTCAGTCCTCCTGAGAACCTGGGCAAAATTCTCACCCCATAAAAACCAGGTTGTTTTTTCCTGTTGGGAATGCTGTGAGAGCCCCCAGGCCCAGCAGCGGCCGTGGATGTGCACCAGGAACAGCAAATGACTCCAGCCTTGGCTCTCTCCTTCTCAGCAAAGCCTGTTCTCTGATTTAGGCAGGAATTCCTGCCCCAAAATCCACAACAGCAGCAGCAGCAGCAGCAGCAGTGTGGGTCTCTGCTCCAGCTGCTCCTCCAGGGCTTGGAATTCCCTGGCAAAGCTCAGAGTTTGGGCTCTCAGCAGATCCAAATCTCCTTGGGCAGCTGCTCCTTCCCCTAGGACTGAGCCTATCCTGTTTCCTTTTCCCCCTTTTTTCCTTTCCCCCCTTTTTTCCTTTCCCCCCTCCTTTCCTTTCCTTTCCTTTCCTTTCCTTTTCCTTTCCTTTTCCTTTCCTTTCCTTTCCTTCCTTTCCTTTCCTTTTCCTTTCCTTTCCTTTCCTTTCCTTTCCTTTCCTTTCCTTTCCTTTCCTTTCCTTTCCTTTCCTTCTTTCCTTTCCTTTCCTTTCCTTTCCTTTCCTTTCCTTCCCTTCCCTTCCCTTCCCTTCCCTTCCCTTCCCTTCCCTTCCCTTCCCTTCCCTTCCCTTCCCTTCCCTTTTTTCCTTTCCCCTTTTTTCCTTTCCCCTTTTTCCTTTTCCCCTTTTTCCTTTCCTTTCCCTCCATGGAATTACAAGAGCTCCTCCAGGGGTTCCATGCTTGAAATTTCCTTACAAAATTTGGGGTTTGGGCTCTGAGCAGATCCAAATCTCCCTGTTCAGGTGCTCCTTCCCCTAGGACTGAGTCTTCCCTTTGCTGCCTTCCTTCCCTGATTCTCCATGGGATTATGAGAGCTGGAATGATGAGAAATGGAACTCTCCATGGAATTATAAGAGCTGGAATTTTCCATGGAATTCTGAGAGCTGGAATGATGAGAAATGGAACTCACCATGGAATTCTGAGAGCTGGAAAATGCTGTGCCCTGAGCTGATGGGAAAAGCTCTGCAGGGATTAAAGGTGCCTCCACCCCTCTGACCTCTGCCTGGAAAATGAAGCTTTTATAAACTGCTGGGGATTTAAAGGCAGGGGAATTTGCCCCAAAATCCCAGCCAGGCCTGGAATTCCCTGAACCTGGTGCAGAAATGAGAGGTCTCCTCCTGAGTCCCTGTCCCAACCTGCCCATGACTCATTTCCATCTTTGTTCCTCCCTTTTCTTAATCATCCCTCACTTGAAAGTCTCTTCATCTTTTGTCTCTTCCTCTTTTGTTTTCCCCACATTTCAAAGAGAGGTTGGGTTTTGGTTGGATTTTTTTTTCCTGCCTCACTTAAATGACTGCTTTCCTTTCCCTTTGGGGTGTGAATGGAAGGCACAGAGGAGAAAACATCCTTTGAAGCAGTAATTATGAGGAGGAGAATTTAAAAAAAAGAGCAAGGGAAAGTGTGCTGGCTGGAAATGATCAGTGCAATATTTGTGATTGTCTGAGGGGATGTTCTGTGGGACCTCCCTGAGATCCTGTCACTGCTGCCACCCTCTGTTCCCTGTCCCTAAAGTGGCAAAAACCCCAAATTCCTTCAATATTTCACCTTTTTTAATCCCATCCTCCAATCCTCATCCCTAAAGTGACCAAACCCCAAATTCCTTCAATATTTCACCTTTTTTAATCCCATCCTCCATTCCTCATCTTTAAAGTGGCAACCCCCCAAATTCCTTCAATATTTCACCTTTTCTAATCCCACCCTCCATTCCTCATCTTTAAAGTGGCAAAACCCCAAATTCCTTCAATATTTCACCTTTTTTAATCCCATCCTCCATTCCTCATCTTTAAAGTGACCAAAACTCCAAATTCCTTCAATATTTCACCTTTTTTAATCCCCACCCTCCATTCCTCATCTTTAAAGTGGCAAAAACCCCCAAATTCCTTCAATATTTCACCTTTTTTAATCCCACCCTCCATTCCTCATCTTTAAAGTGGCAAAAACCCCAAATTCCTTCAAATATTTCACCTTTTTTAATCCCACCCTCCATTCCTCATCTTTAAAGTGGCAAAAACCCCAAATTCCTTCAATATTTCACCTTTTTTAATCCCACCCTCCATTCCTCATGTTTAAAGTGGCAAACCCCCCAAATTTCCTTCAATATTTCACCTTTTTTAATCCCACCCCTCCATTCCTCATCTTTAAAGTGGCAAAACCCCCAAATTCCTTCAATATTTCACCTTTTTTAATCCCATCCTCCATTCCTCATCCCTAAAGTGATAAAACCCCAAATTCCTTCAATATTTCACCTTTTTTAAATCCCATCCTCCATTCCTCATCTTTAAAGTGGCAAAACCCCCAAATTCCTTCAATATTTCACCTTTTTTAATCCCACCCTCCATTCCTCATCTTTAAAGTGACAAAACCCCCCAAATTCCTTCAATATTTCACCTTTTTTAATCCCACCCTCCATTCCTCACTTTAAAGTGGCAAAAACCCCAAATTCCTTCAATATTTCACCTTTTTTAATCCCATCCTCCAATCCTCATCCCTAAAGTGACCAAAACCTTAAATTCCTTCAATATTTCACCTTTTTTAATCCCATCCTCCATTCCTCATCTTTAAAGTGGCAAAAACCCCAAATTCCTTCAATATTTCACCTTTTTTAATCCACCCTCCATTCCTCATCTTTAAAGTGGCAAAAACCCCAAATTCTTCAATATTTCACCTTTTTTAATCCCACCCTCCATTCCTCATCTTTAAAGTGGCAAAACCCCCAAATTCCTTCAATATTTCACCTTTTTTAATCCCACCCTCCATTCCTCATCTTTAAAGTGGCAAAACCCCCAATTCCTTCAATATTTCACCTTTTTTAATCCCACCCTCCATTCCTCATCTTTAAAGTGGCAAAACCCCCAAATTCCTTCAATATTTCACCTTTTTTAATCCCATCCTCCATTCCTCATCCCTAAAGTGACCAAAACCTTAAATTCCTTCAATATTTCACCTTTTTTAATCCCACCCTCCATTCCTCATCTTTAAAGTGGCAAAACCCCAAATTCCTTCAATATTTCACCTTTTTTAAATCCCATCCTCCAATCCTCATCCCTAAAGTGACCAAAACCCCAAATTCCTTCAATATTTCACCTTTTTTAATCCCACCCTCCATTCCTCATCTTTAAAGTGGCAAAAACCCCAAATTCCTTCAATATTTCACCTTTTTAATCCCACCCTCCATTCCTCATCTTTAAAGTGGCAAAACCCCAAATTCCTTCAATATTTCACCTTTTTTAATCCCATCCTCCAATCCTCATCCCTAAAGTGACCAAAACCCCAAATTCCTTCAATATTTCACCTTTTTTAATCCCACCCCTCCATTCCTCATCTTTAAAGTGACAAAAACCCCCAAATTCCTTCAATATTTCACCTTTTTTAACCCCTCTGCTCCCCCAGGGTTCTCTCACTGCGTGTGCAGCCCCTGAGAGGGGCTGGGATCCATTTTTGGGAAGTTTTGGGCACTAAAATCCCCAATCCCATTCCTGGGGTGGGGTGGCAGATCCCAAAAGGGGAATGAGGGTGTGGAGCAGGAATATCCTCCCAAACCTGTGCTAATGTTCCTCCTCCTCAGCTGGGAGCAGGAACATCCTCCCAAACCCTGCAGCAGGATTTGGCAGATGCCAATCCTGCCTCTCCAGCTCCTTGAAATTCACCCACATTTTCCTTTTTGCATGGAAGACAAGGCAAACAAACTGTTCCACAGAATGTTCCTTATTTATCTAACTCATCCTACCAACTTCTCAGAGCTATCTAAATATATATTTATAATTAGCTGGGCTTTTTTATATAACTACCACAGGCTACCTGCTCCTCTCACTGCTTCCTTCAGAGCAGCTCTTATCTATAAAATTATCTCATTTGGATGCCTTCTATTACCAATAAAAACTTGTTATGATCCTGGGTGAAAAAAAATCCCACTCATAATAGATTTATTCTTTGTGTCTCAGTCAAATCTTGACTTTCAGTGCCTTTTATCCCCTGAAATCTCTCAGCTCTGCTTGAATTTGACTTTTTTTTTTTTTTTTTTTTTGCAGAGGGGCTGTTATTTACTGTTCTGCTGAATTACAGCCACCTATGAAGATAAATGTGGCAGTTTTTTTAAATGATTCACTGCTCACCTCCACGTCAGTCTGAGATCAGAGCCCCTCTCCGTGCAGCTGACAGGGAAAAAGGGAATTTAATTGCTTGGATAAAAAACCTGCTGGAGGGAAGCAGTGGGCACTTTGGGGGCTCTTTGTTCCAGGTGTCTGGAGCTGTGGGATTATTCCCAAAAAAAGCTGAAATTTGGGGAATATTGGGGCAGATTCATCCCTGTGCAGCACCACAGGATTTCCCACACCCTCCTGGGCAAAGCTGCTGCTGGGGAAGGGTTTGGGGCTGAATAGGGGCAACAAAAAGTGTTTGGGGCTGGATTTAGACCTCAAAATGTATTTAGGGCTGGGTTGAGACCCCAAAGTGAATTTAGGTCTGGATTAAGCCCCCAAATCATGTCTGGAACTGGATTGAGGCCTCAAAAGGTGTTTGTGGACTGAACAGAGACCCCAAAATGTGTTTGGGTCTGAATGGAGATCCCATAAAGTGTTTGGGTCTGGACTGAGACCCTGGACTGCATTTGGGTCTGGATTGTGACCCCAAAAAGTGTTTGGGGTCTCGATTGTGGCCCTGGGTCTGGATTGAGACCCTGAAGTGCATTTGAGTCTGGACTGAGACCCCAAAACAGGTTTGGGTCTGGATTGAGACCTCAAAACAGGTTTGTGTCCAGATTGTGACCCCAAAACAGGTTTGTGTCTGGATTGAGACCCCAAAACAGGCTTGGGTCTGGATTGAGATCCCAAAACAGGCTTGGGTCTGGATTGAGATCCCAAAGTGCATTTAGGTTTGGATTGTGACCCCAAATCGTGTTTGAGTCTGGATTGAGACCTCAAAACAGGTTTGTGTCCAGATTGTGACCCCAAAACAGGTTTGGGTCTGGATTGAGACCCCAAAGTGTGTTTGGGGTCTGGATTGTGACCCTGGGTTGGTTGAGACCCTGAAGTGCATTTGGGTCTGGATTGAGACCCCAAATCATGTTTGAGTCTGGATTATGACCCCAAAACAGGCCTGGGTCTGGATTGTGACCCCAAAACAGGTCTGGGTCTGCCCTGAGCTGCCCTGCTCTGGCTCCAGGCCTGTGTGCTGCTCTCTGGGACCATAAACTCCATTTCCCAGCCCTGCTGCCCCCGTGTGCCTGGGTGACCTCAGGGCACTCCTGGCAGGGATTCCCGGGCAGGATCCCCCCCAGCCCTGCCCCGAGCACCCCCAGCCCTGCCCCGAGCCCCCCCAGCCCAGCCCCGAGCACCCCCAGCCCCGAGCACCCCCAGCCCTGAGCACCCCCAGCCCCGAGCACCCCCAGCCCTGAGCACCCCCAGCCCTGCCCCGAGCACCCCCAGCCCTGAGCACCCCCAGCCCCGAGCACCCCCAGCCCTGCCCCGAGCACCCCCAGCCCTGAGCACCCCCAGCCCTGCCCCGAGCACCCCCAGCCCTGAGCACCCCCAGCCCTGCCCCCGAGCACCCCCCAGCCCTGCCCCGAGCACCCCCCAGCCCTGCCCCGAGCACCCCCAGCCCTGCCCTGAGCACCCCCAGCCCTGCCCTGATCCCCCCAGCCCTGCCCTGAGCACCCCCAGCCCTGCCCCGAGCACCCCCAGCCCTGCCCCGAGCACCCCCAGCCCTGAGCACCCCCAGCCCTGCCCCGAGCCCCCCCAGCCCTGCCCCGAGCCCCCCCCAGCCCTGAGCACCCCCAGCCCTGCCCCGAGCCCCCCCCCAGCCCTGCCCCGAGCCCCCCCAGCCCTGAGCCCCCCCAGCCCTGCCCCGAGCACCCCAGCCCTGCCCCGAGCACCCCCAGCCCTGCCCCGAGCCCCCCCAGCCCTGCCCCGAGCACCCCGAGGGTTTCTGGAAGCCTCAGCAGCTCCTCCGTGCCTGGGAGTGCCCTGGGTGTGAGTGGGATCCCTCCCCCTCCGTAACACTTGGGATTTGCAGCCTCACACCAACAACAGCTCCTTCCCCAAACTGCATTTTCTGGGTCACCAAACCCTCCAGCTTTGGCAGGGAACTGTGTCACATCACCTCATTCATAAAATGACCAAACTCTATTTTAAACCTCGCTGGGTGCCTTCCCTCCCCCTCCTCTCCCCACGTAACGCTTCCCAGCAGGAGGAACTGTGGAAATCTCTCTCCTCTGCTTGGAATCCTGCATTTTTTACCCCCCAAACCAATCCAGGTTTCTTTGCAGGCAGTTTCTGGAGCTGTCTCCTCTGGATTCCTGCTTCCAGCTCGCCCTGTTGGCTGCCAGGGTGCTTTAACTCGGGATTCTGCTCTGATTTAGGCCATGCCATGGAAATTCTGGAGAAATTTGGCGTTTCCAGGTCCAGTAATTGTAGGAAGGACTCAGGGCATGGCAGAGATGGATCTGAACCACACAAAAAAATCTCTACAAGAGAGTGGGGTGCTGGCACAAGGCAGGAGCCGTGAGGAAGGTGCAGAACCCACCTGGATCAAGGTGGATGGGGGAGCCCTGCCTGGTCCAGGTGTGACCAGGGGTGTTCACAGGGTCTGAGGATGAGGGAAGAGATGAGGATCTGACTCCATGTTTCAGAAGGCTGATTTATTATTTTATGATATATATTATATTAAAACTATACTAAAAGAATAGAAGAAAGGATTTCATCAGAAGGCTGGCTAAGAATAGAAAAGAAAGAATGATAACAAAGGTTTGTGGCTTGGACTGAGAGTCCAAGCCAGCTGACTGTGATTGGCCATTAATTAGAAACAACCACATGAGCCCAATCCCAGATGCACCTGTTGCATTCCACAGCAGCAGATAACCATTGTTTGCATTTTGTTCCTGAGGCCTCTCAGCTTCTCAGGAGGAAAAAATCCTAAGGAAAGGATTTTCCATTAAAGATGTCTGTGACACCCAGGTGTGCTCAGAGCTGAGGGGAGAGGGGGGATCTGCCCAGCTCCCACTCCTGGAGCTGCCACAGAGGCTGCTCTGGGTGTCCCAGCTCTGTCAGCCAAACCTCTGCTCACCCAGGCAGGGCTGAGCCTGGACCTGCAGGGCCACAGTTGTTAATTAACAGCCCAGATGAGGGGAATGCTCATCAATTCCAGGAATAATAAATGCTGGGAATGGCCTGCTGGGCAGGGACACGGGGACAAAGGGATCTGCCACAAAGGCACTGACTTGTAGCTGTTGTCCTGAGGGAAATGATGTGTAAAGGGATGAGCTCAAACCCCCCATGCCTGTTACCTGTGTATCTCATGAGTAATTTGTCACTGAGGCAGAGGCGTTTTATTTTTCTCCTCTGAAGCTGATTCTTTTCCTCCAGCTTATTTCTCCTCAGCAGGAGGGGAAGATGAATTTCTGTCAAATAATAGTTCATTGCTCTTAATGCAAGAGTCCAATTAACTGATGGTTTAGAAGCTTTGCTTTCCTCACCATCACAAACAAACAGAAGCAGGACAGGGCTGCAGCACTGCAGGCAAGGCTGGAGCACTCAGGGATCAGGATCCTGCCTGGAATTCCCAGGGATGGCTCTGCCCCCCTCCTGCTGCCCAGGGCTGCCTGCTGCCTTCTCCCAGCCTGGGCTGCTGCTCGGGGCACCAGGAGGAGGTTAAGCTTTAATATGAAGATTTCAGCAGCTGGGAACAAAATTATCTCACTTGTGTCCTTCTCAGGGAGGGGAGAAACAGAGGAGATGGAGAGAAACCGGGGGTGCTGGCAGGGAGCCCCAAAGCAGCTGAGGATTTGGGATGTGTGGGGAGCAAGCAGAGCTTTCCCAAACCCAGCTGTCCCAGTCAGAGGTGTTCAGTCTGGGCTTAAAGCTGGTCGCTGTTGGCAGCAATAGTTCCAGTGCCACACTGGTCCTTGTCCTCCATCCCAGATCCTTGTGCTCCCTCCATCCTTAGAATCACCAAACCTCAGAGCAGGCTGAGCTGGGAGGGACCCCCAGGATCATCCAGGGCAGCTCCTGGCCCGGCTCAGACACCCCCAGATCCCACCCTGGGCATCCCTGGAGCTCTGTCCAAACTCTCCTGCAGCTCTGGCAGTGCCCATTCCCTGGGGAGCCTGGGCAGTGCCAGCAACCTCTGGGTGCTGAGATCCACCCCTTTCCCTGAGATCCATCCCAAACCTCCCGTGGCACAGCTCAGTGCCTCATCCTCTCTGCATCCTGCCTGGTCCTCCTTCCATCCCCAGTGTCCTGTTCTTCCTGCCTCTCTCCATCCTGCCCACTCCTCTGTTCATCCCCAGTCCATTGCTCTCCCTGCATCCTCCCATCCTGCCTGGTCCTTTTTCCATCCTTAGTCCCCTGCATCCCCTGATCCATCCCACTTGCCCACTCTCCCTGCATCCCTTCATCTCGCCCTGCTCTCCTCTCATCCTTCCATCCATCCCGGATCTTGTCCTCTCCCTGCATTTCTCCATCCCTAATCCCCGTTCTCTTCTCATCCCTTCCTCCAGCCTGGTCTCCTCTCATCCCTTCATCCACCCCGGATCTCCCACTTTTCTCTAATCCCTCCATCCATCCCAGATCCCCTGTTCTTCTCTCCCCCCTCCATCCCATTGCCCTGCTCTCCTCTCATCACTCCCTCTCATCTCAGTCCCTCATCTCGCCCTGCTCTCCCTGCATCCCCTGATCCATCCCTGTCCCCTGTTCTCCTCTCATCCCTCAATCTATTCCTGTCCCCTGTTCTCCGCTCATCCCTCCATCCACCCCGGATCCCCTGCTCTCCCCGCATCCCTCCATCTCGCCCCGCTCCCCCCTCATCCCCTGATCCATCCCTGTCCCCCTCTCATCCCTCCACCCATCCTGGTCCCCTGCTCTCTCTGCATCCCCCGCTCCATCCCTGTCCCCTCTCTCCCTGCATCCCCCGCTCCATCCCTGTCCCCGCTCTCTCCCTGCCGTTCCGCGCCGTTCCGCGCGGTGCCGGGGGCCGGAGCGGTGCCGGTGCCCGGGCAGCGCCCCCCGCCCGCCCCCTGCAGTTCCCGGTGCCGCCGCCGGGGACCCGCGGCCGCCGCTGCCGAGCGGGGCCGGAGCGGCCGCGGGCAGAGCCCAGCCCAGGTACGAGCCGCGGGCAGCGCCGGGGGGATGCGGGGAGCAGGGGGGGATGGCAGCGGGGCCGGGGGGCGGGCACGGCTCCCCCGGGACCCCCGAGGGATGCTCGGCACGGCCGCTGCGGAGCCGCGGGGCCGGGAGCGCTCGGAGCCGCAGCCGCCGCCGCTCGCTGGCTGCCGGCGGTGCCCCTGGCTGGCACTCGGTGCTCCCCTCCCCGGGCACATCCAGCCCTCCCCGGGCACATCCATCCTTCCCCGGGCACATCCATCCCTCCCCGGTCACAGCCGGTGCCCCCCGACCGCCTCCCGCACTCGCTGAAGGACTTTGGGAGCAGCCCTTTGCGGTGTTTTAGCGCACCAAGAGTTGAAAACCGCCACGCTCGGGCTCTCAGCAGAGCTGAAGTTCAAAGAGCGCGGGGAGGGGACGCTCGGTGTGGCTCCAACTCGTGCGGATCACCTGGGAGCGGCTCCCGGGTGCGGGAGCGTGCGGCGGGCACGGAGGGAGGGAGGGAGGGATGGAGGGAGGGAGGGATGCTGCCCGGGGCTCGGAGGAGGCGAGGAAAACGCTCTTTAACTCGTATTCGCTCAGGCTCTGGATGGGGGAGGGAAGGGTCGCTGTTCTGGAAGGCGTTTGTGCGGAGTTGTGCTGGGGAACGATTCGCGCTGGGATCGCGGAGGTGCTCGCCGTGTGCGCAGCCGTGCGGGGCTGATGCTCGCAGGCTCCTCCGGTGAAGCGGCAGCGCCGAGCCCGGGCGGTGTGCGGGGAAAACTCCGCGCAGAAACCTCTCCCTAGGCCCAACTTTATTCCGGCTGATTGATGCCCAAACTCCGGCTCAGCTGCGGCTCGGGCCGGGGCTCTGCGTAGCTGCGGGATGCTGCAAGTGCCGCTCGGCTCTCGCCATCCGCCGGGCTGGATTCTTCCTCTGGCCAGGATCGAGACCGCGGGGCTGTGGCCCTGGGGGAGCTAACCGGACCCCCGTGGGGGTGGCTTCGTGGCCACACGCGTGTCCTTCGCGGGGAGGTGTCAGCCTCGCGGAGCATCCAGCGCCGTGCCCGCCTCCCCGGGGAGCAGCGCTAGCGAGGGATGCTGAGGGACAGCTCCGCTCGCTCTGCCACCGCATCCCGGCCGCTCTGACGGGGCTCCAGCAGCGCCCACCCCTCGGCAGATCCCCCAGGAGGAGCCAGCCCCCCCTTTTGTCTCAGCTTTTCCTCCGGCAGCCACATCCCGGCTGGATGTGAGCGCTGCAGGCAGCCGGGGGCAGAGCCCTGCCCGCCTCCCCGGGCAGCGAGTCGGGAGCCTACGGCATCGGAGCATCCCCCAGGAGTGTGACAGAGCCTCTGCCGGCTGCTCAGCCCTGTGTGCTCGCAGGTAGGAGGGGGATGCGGCCGTGCTGGGGCTTCCCTGCCGTGCTTTGCTCGAGTCTCGTATCCCAGAGGGGGAGAAGCGATGCGCAGTGAGGCTCCCACCGCGCCGAGGCGTGTTTGAAGTGTCTCGATGCGAGCCGGCTCCGCTATTGATGTGTCTGAGGCTCGGGGTTTGAAGGGAACCGTCTGCGTGCTGGAATGGATGGTGAGAGGCAGAACCTGCCCCTCTCGGGCTCCATTTCAGGGCTGGGCCTCAAGAGCAGAGACAGAAGTTGGGAAAGTTGCTCTGTGGCTCTCTGTGGTTCGCAGGTGGTGCCTTCCCCTGCACCTGGCAGGGATTGATACCCTGGGATGAGACAGCTGGAATTTGGGGGAAGAGGGAGCTGCTGACAGGCTGTGCTGAGCAGAGAGCGGCAGCACAGGGAAGGAGAATGTTCATTGAAAAAAATTTCCTTTAGACCCGTTTCATTTCTCTTAGACCCTTTGTGATCTGGCTCCTGTGTGGTGGGAACAGGCTGCCTGGGGAAGGTGAACCCCGAAGTGCAGGGTTTTACCCCCAAAATCTTGGGATAAAGGCACAAACATCTCCTTGAAAAGATTGGTTCTCAGTGGCTGAATCGGAGCAGCTGCCTGCAGCTCCCAGAGATGCTGCTGCAAGTTTCTTGCTGGAGATTTCTTTTGCAAGCTGTGCAAGGAAAATCAGCCAAGGGCTGGCAGAGGTCTGGGTGCCTCGGTGCCAAGGAGCACTCAACAATCTGGGGGTGAGGGGGGCAGGATTTGGGGGACCTGGGCAGGATTTGGGGGACCTGGGCCTCTGAGAGCTCCTCAGGGGCAGGGCTGCCTGCAAAGTACCCTGGAAGCTTCAGTGTGCCAGGAAATCTCATCTGTGTGTGCTCACAGCGCTTGCAGGAAAAGCAGAGAGTGAATTTCAGACTCACCCAGGAGCTGGGAGGGTGCTGAGCTCAATCCTGGCTGGCTGCAGGGGAAATTCTGGTGTGAAAGCACCTGGCTGTGTTGTGGGAGCTCTGTGTTCCACGTGGGGTCAGATTCCTGCTCCTCCTGCAGGAACCTGCAGGTTTTCCATGGGGAGCAGGGCCAGGGGAAAGGCTTGGCTGGAGGAGAAGCTGGGTGGGTGCAAGGGAAAGGCTTTGGGGAAGGAGGAAGAGCAGGGGAGAGGAGGAGGAGGAAGGGCTGACAGGAGAGATGAAGGAGCTGACACATCCCTATGGTCAGACAGGCAGAGGAGAACGCTCTCCTCCAAGAAACTTCATTTTTTTGAAGGCAATTTAAGCTTTATCCTGGTTCTGCTCAGCGCTCAGCATGTGCAGACAGTCGATGTCTTGCCCTTTTTAAAGGCTTGCTGGTGTTCCTGAGGTGTGGATATTGATTTTCACCGACTTTGGGGAGAGATCTTTGTGGGCAGCACTTGCTGGGGTCAGATTTTATTTATTTTTCATGCTTCTGGGCAGGCAGAAGGCGAGACAGAAGTTCTGCAAGCCTCCTCAGAAATGCTTTTTGTTCTGGGGCACGAGGTTTCTAAGGCAGCACGTAAAAGGTGAGGAATCTGTTAAAACAAGGCACCTCTTGCTGTGTGTGAACAGGAGGAACGCTGAAATTGTGCTGAGCAGGATGAGAACAGCTTGGAGGGAGGAATCACTGGGGTATCAGCAGCTCCACCAGGAATATTTTGTCCAGGAAGGAGATTTTGGGATTGCTGGAGCAGTGCCTGTGCTGTGCAAACTCCACTTTGTCACCTCAGGGCAGCCACTAATGCTGACAGGAAAAATGGGGGGCTTGGGGTGATAAAATGAGGTGTAAAACCTGTGAGGAGGCCGTGCAGCAGTTTTAAGGATTCCCATCATAACTTCATTTATGGGATGGAGCCTTCAGGGGCAGATTGTAGGATTTTTGTGTCTGTCCACTTGCTAATGGATGTGGGACTTGGTTGTGATGGAGGAGGAGGAAAATGCAGTGAGGAGCAGATTGGAGAAGCCCAGAATGGTTTGGGATGGGAGAGAACTTAAATCTCATCTCATTCCATGGACAGGGACACCTTGCAGAGGATAAACCAGGATCATTTCCATGCTGGTCACAGGGAGTGGCTGCTGGGCAGGACAGAGCTGGCAGTGCCCAGCTGAGGGCAATCAGCACTGATTGGATTGTTCAGAGGGGGAGAAATGGACCCAAGGTGTTCCACATCAGTAGGTCTGGGATAAATCAGGTGTAAAATAGCAACAGGTGTAAACATAAAGGGGAGGACACCTCTCTTCTCCTCCTCCTCCTCCTCCCTGGCCATTTCCAAGGCAGGAGCTCCAGTGGGCAGAGGGAGCTGATGGATGCAGCAGGAATTTGTGCCACGTTCTGCCTGTACAGAAACCAAACCTGAGGAAGAGCTGGGATATCAGGTAACTGAGTTTTTTCTTCTGTGCCTGTTGTGAGGGCCTAATTATCCCTCAAATACTTGGCTGGTCTATCCCTGGGGGTCAAATCACCACCGTTTACATGCAGAGGATGGCTGCCCAGCCTTCCTTCCTGAAGCTGAGGAAATAAGAGTTCAACATCTTCCAAAGGGCCTAATTTATTTGGATATTTCATTAAATCCACCCAAAAGAGACTATTTTAGGAAATAAATAGCAGAATGTGGGCAATAAATAGCTGTGGGATAAGGGGCAGAGTTCAGTGCTGGCTTTCTTAGTTAAGCTGCAGAAAATAGAAGTGTAATGGCCGAGTGCTGATGGGAGCACAGATATGTGATTATGTGAGGGTTCCTCACACTGAGGCTGGGCTTATTTATTATCTTTAATGATTTGGAGGTGGAAATGGATCAGAGCTGGGTTAGGGAGAGTGAACATGCTAACAGGATGGGGTTGCTTTTGCAAGAATTCAGAGGGAAAGCTGCTGGGTTGGAGCGTGCGGTGGATCGGCCACTGCAGCAGCACTTGGTGTAACTCAGATCTGAGCAAAAAAAGGGAAAACCTGAGTGACTCCTTGCCTGATAACAAATCCTGGGTGATTCTGTGGCATTCCAGCAGGGACATGAGGAGTTGCTGTGGTTTGTGTGCAGCTGAGCAGGTCCTGTGTGGATGAGCTGCAGGTGCTGGGGAGCCCCAGGAGATGCTGTGCTGGGCAAACAGGGCTCTGCCCATCTCCGTGTGGCTCAGAGAGGGCTCTGCAGTGACCTCTGCTCTCCCCAAAGCCCCCCCCAGCTTGGGGATTTGCTGCTGCTGGAGCAGGGGCTGGGAGTGCCTGGGCTGCCCAGCATCTGCTGGATTTGCTGCTGTGGAATCAATCGGGGGAACTCTGCTGTGGTGGGGCCATCCCTGCCTTTCCCAAGGGGGCAGAGGATGGCTCAGGGATGTCCCCTGCATGTCCCAAAGGGGCAGATGATGGCTCAGGGATGTCCCCTGCATGTCCCAAGGGGGCAGATGATGGTTCAGGGATGAAGGAGCTCAGATCACCTGTCCTTCTCCAGGGGTGATTCCCCCCAGGTCCGTGGTGCCTCTGTCGCAGTTCCTTGGGGATGTTCCGTGTTTGAAATTCAGTTTTTGAGAGGTCCTTGGTGTCTCGGTGCTGAGAGGGGGATTGGAGGGCCCAGAGGGTTCTGCTGCTGCTGGATGGCATCTCCCTGAGCCAGCTCTGCCCCCCAAACCAACATTTATTCCTTGTCCCCATCACACATGAGCAGCTCTGTAACCAAAAACCCACCCAGTGCCTCACCTGCTGATCCATCCAGCACTGGGGGATTTTCATCTCTGCCTTCAAAGTCTGCAGAATTCATTTGCATCCTTCATGAGGGAGACAGCCAGGCACAGCATTTTGTATTATTATTTTTATTTTTTTTCCCTCCTCCCCTCTGCTTCCCCACTGGCTTTTTCAGTTTGTTTATTTGGTGAGCTCAGCATCAGCACAATGATGTGGAAATAAAGCAAAGGAGCTTCCTCTTGGCCTCCCTGCATATGCATAAATGGGAGACATAGATCATGCTGGCAATCCCCAGCCAGGCTCCAGTTAATGGAAATTCTCCTGCGACCTTACAAACCCCTCTTTGCCAGGGTTTATAATGAGTCTGCAAAAACCCGTGCAGGGCACAAACAAGTCATCCGAGGTCTCAGCCCCTGTGAGCAGAGAGCCACAATAAAACACTAATTTCCCACCCACTCAGGCATGTGCTCAGCTCCTTAAAGACTTTGCTATTTTTAAAGAGTGTTTTTTTCACCTTTTTGGGGGCTGTTAGGATGTGTTTGTCGGGGAGGAGGAGGAGAAGCCGTGGGGAGCAGCTCTCCCTGGGCTGTGTGACACCTGGAGCATCCCTGCCTCCTTGCTCAGGTCAGGAGCTGTGCTGTGTGCTCACACCTCAGCTGCTCCTGCAGAAATTCAGCTTCCCCTGCCTCTGCCCCCTCTCCCCACAGCTGAGCCTGACCACAGAGACCATCCGTGCCCCCTCAGGAGGGGATGGATTCCTGCAAACCCCTTGTTCAGCCTCGACCTTTGTGCAAAGCTGCTGCTCAAACCACAGGGTTTCAGGTGACAGGAGCTGCTGGGTTTTGATGCTTTTTTGTGGTGCTTTGATGCTGAGGGTTTGTTTGATGGCTCCGTGTCCCTGCTCAGAGGCACAGGGACTGCAGGGCTCCTTGTCTCTGCTGCTGGAGGCTGTGGTGGGACCCACACAGGGCAGCTTGTCCTTTCTAGGCTGTGATGAAGCAGCAAATTGCTGCTGTGGCTGAGAGAATTGCTCTGAACCTGGCTTGGTTTGTGTGATGTGGCTGAGCCAGGGGCTGCAAACTCAGTTCATGGCAACCACTGCTGGTCTGTACACTCCTACAGGTGCCAAAACTGCTTTTTTCCATCCCAAAAAAAGAGGTTAAGCAAATAATCTGACCTTCTACCTGTAGTATTTGCAGGGTGAGGTGAGAGATGAGTGGATCTGACTCCATGTTCTTAGAAAGCTAGTTTATTATTATATATATTATATAAAAGAATTCTATATTCAAACCAAACTAAATAATAGAGAAAGAACACAGAAGGTTTAACAAGAATGATAATGAAAAACGTGTGACTGACTCCTCAGAGCTGACACAGCTGGTGGTGATTGGTCATTAAGTTAAAACAATTCACATGAAACCAATCAAAGATGCACCTGTGGGTACACAATGCCCAAACCACATTCCAAAGCAGCCAAACACAGGAGAAGCAAATCAGGTAATTATTGTTTTCATTCTTTTCTGAGGCTTCTCAGCTTCCCAGGAGAAGAAATCCTGGTGCAGGGATTTTTCAGAAAATATGACAGTGACATCTGCCCACACTGGTGGTTTGCCCTTGCTGTTTCTTGTTTGCTCTCTGCTTATTTCCCATTTCCTGCTCCAGCTCCTGAGTGCTGTTCAGGGCTGTGTGTGCAGCTCTGGCCATCACATCTCTTTTCTAGCCCCAGAAACGTTTGGGGCAGAGCCTGTGCTGGTGCTCCCCGAGCATCTGCTCCTCTCCAGGCCCCATTCATCACTGTCTCACACGTTGCATTATTGTTCACACCGAGGGAAAGTGGGTGTGAAGCTGGAATAATAATGTTTCACACTTGCTTTGCAGTGGGTTTGATACCCAGCAGCATTTGAACCCATCACAAAAGCAGGCACAGCTGACAAATAACAAGTTAATTACCTTCAGTGAGGAAATGACCACTGGGCTCTGTATTGCACCCGTGATAAACTGAAAATCAAGATAGGAATTTTAAATTCTGGCTTGATAGGTTGGAAGGGATCTGCAGGTGAGGGCAGAGCTCAGTGCAATGGTTCCCCCATCTTCAACCTTGTTCTTCCAAATGGAATTCCAGCAGGGATTTTCTTCCAAATGGGATTCCAGCAGGGATATTTTCCTGAATCTTCATAACACTGAAAATATCTCTTTAGTCCAACACTCCTTGCTCATTTCCAGAGGGGTTGGGGGGTTAAATGATGGACACTGATGCTGTTGTTTTAATGACACAAACATGGAAAGAATTTTATGCTCCGTGAAATATCTGGAGTTTGGGAATTGGGGTCTCTTGGCAGTTGGACCTCCCAAGGGTCTCTGAGGAGATGTGGCTCTCAGGGATTTGGACTGACGTGCCTTTTGTTGTGTTCCTGCTGGGTGTTAAATAAGATTTAAGTCTCAGTCACCATTTAGTTCTTGAAGAACATCTCAGCCACCACAAGTGCAAACAAAACTGTCAGGATGCTTGTTTATGCAACAGATCATTAGAAAGTCTGTAGGAAAAAACTATTCTTGTCTGTTAGATAATTAATCTGCATTTTAAGAATTGTCTAAAGACATATTTGCAAGCCAGTCCATTGAGCTGCTGCTCATCTAGTCAATAATCCCATATTTAATAGTCCCTGAGAATGTATTTCCATAATGTGCTGTGAACAGTTGAGAAATCTGCATCTTTTTTTGTCTTAAGATGTCAGTGCTCGCACATTTTCTATGACAATTTTTTTTTTCCTTCCCCTGACTGTGGGTGAGAAAATCCAGCCATAAGAACTCCCAACTGCTGGGGGCAGGGAAGAGGGAGCAAACCCCTGGGTGAGGATGCTGGAGGAGTTTGCAGTTTCCAGCTGGCAGCCCTGCCCAAAAGGCACCTTGGGGCTGGGGGAGTGGGGCCAGGGCCTTTCCCAGCTCCCAAAATCCTGGTGGGGTCAGGGAAGGGGGAGCATGGCTTGGGAAGAGGGTCTGGAATGAGCTGTGCTGTGTGTGGGAGATGCTGTGGTGGAAATGCCGTGGTCCTGGTGGGGTAGGATTGGTCCTGGCAGTGCTGGGATGTCCTGGCAGTGCTGGGATTGGGGTGCTGGAGATTTTTTGGCTCCCAGGATGCAGTAACACACAACACAGGATGCTGTTTTGGTTTGCAGCATGGCTTGGGAAGGATGGTCTGGCATGAGCTGTGCTGTGTGTGGGACATGCTCTGTGGGAATGCCGTGGTCCTGGTGGGGTAGGGTTGGTCCTGGTGGGGTAGGGTTGGTCCTGGCAGGAGCAGGGATGTCCTTGCAGTGCTGGGATGTTCTGGCAGGAGCAGGAATATCCTGGCAGTGCTGGGATTGGGGTGCTGGAGCTTTTTTGTCTCTCAGGATGCAGTAGCACACAACACAGGGTGCTGTTTTGGTTTACAGCATGGCTTGGGAAGGAGGGTCTGGCATGAGCTGTGCTGTGTGTGGGAGATGCTCTGGTAGGGTTGGTCCTGGCAGGGGCAGAGATGTCCTGGCAGTGCTGGGATTGGGGTGCTGGAGATTTTTTGGCTCCCAGGATGCAGTAACACACAGGCACAGGATGCTGTTTTGGTTTACAGCATGGCTTGGGAAGGAGGGCCTGGCATGAGCTGTGCTGTGTGTGGGAGATGCTCTGGTGGGAACACTGTGGTCCTGGTGGGGTAGGGTTGGTCCTGGCAGGAGCAGAGATGTCCTGGCAGTGCTGGGATGTTCTGGCAGGAGCAGGAATATCCTGGCAGTGCTGGGATTGGGGTGCTGGAGCTTTTTTGGCTCCCAGGATGCAGTAACACACAGGCACAGGATGCTGGTTTGGTTTACAGCATGGCTTGGGAGGGAGGGTCTGGCATGAGCTGTGATGTGTGTGGGAGATGCTCTGGTGGGAATGCCGTGGTCCTGGTGGGGTAGGGTTGGTCCTGGTGTGGTAGGGTTGGTCCTGGCAGGGCTGGGATGTCCTGGCAGTGCTGGGATTGGGGTGCTGGAGCTTTTTTGTCTCTCAGGATGCAGTAACACACAATACAGGATGCTGTTTTGGTTTACAGCATGGCTTACGAAGGAGGGTCTGGCATGAGCTGTGCTGTGTCATGGGGAATGTCCTGGTGGGAACACCATGGTCCTGGTGGGGTAGGGTTGGTCCTGGCTGCTGGGATGTCCTGGCAGGGCTGGGATTGGGGTGCTGGAGCTTGTTTGGCTCTCAGGATGCAGTAGCACACAGGCACAGGGGTTCTGGCTGTGCCTGGTAGTGACTCCTCTCCTTGCCCCTGGAGCTCTGGTGTCTGCAGCACCTCTGAGCTGAGTTTTCCTCGTTCCCACAGTGCTGGGTGTGGGGTTTAGCCAGTTCCCTGGGTTAGAGGGAAAGGCTGAGTGCTCAGGTAGCCCCTGTGATAATTTACTAATCCACGCTAACGAGAGAGGGGAGTAAAACCCACACTTGGAGAGAGGAACCCCCGGGGGCTGCCACATCAAGGTGAGAAGCAGGAGCTTAATTTCATTATCTTATCAATAACTGGCTGGTCTTGTGCTGTGCTGTGAATCCTCAGGAGTGCTAATGCTATCTCAGGCTGTCTAAGCAGAGAAATAATGAATACAAGCAGGAAGAGCATTGTGTGCAGCCCTGGTATCTATACCTTAAAAATGATGTTGGCAAACTGGAGGGAGATAAGGGGAGAGCCACAGGGATGATGTGAGGGCTGTAAAACAGGCTGGAGAGAGAGAGACTGAAGCCCAATCTTCTCCTCCTCACAAAAGGGAGTGATTTGATTATTGTCCAGGAGTACTTAAGCAGGGAAGAGAGCTCTGCTAGGCAAAGGTTGGGAGACAGGCCATGGTTCTGTGGCTGGGTGCTCAAGCTGGATAAATCCAGACAAGAAAAAGCCATGTTTTATTTTTGTACAGCTTTATATTTAAGCACAGGAGCAAATTACCCAGGACTTGGTACATTTGCTGTTCTTTAAATTGAAATGATACATCTTGCCAGTGTTCTTTTAGGTCAACTGCAGGTTTGGAGTGGGAAAAGCTCAGCATGAGTCAATCACAACTCAAACAAGATTTTCAAAATGGTCATTATTGCCCTTCAAATCTTTCAGTTATGTTATGAATTTTTAGGGTTTCTTTTTTTTTCTGGTGTGGGGGAGAGCCGGGATGTAAAATCCAGCAGGGCTGTGGTGTAAAAGGGATTGGGCTGCTGACAGCTGAGCCATGTGTAGGTCTTATCCAGTTAAAAAAAAAAAAAAACAAACCAAACACATTTTCTCCATGTTTTTAGGGCTGGAACAGGCCTGTTTGGATGTGTTCAGGGTGCATGAAGGGTTCTGCTTTCCTCCTGCTGTCCCATGAGATCCACCAACCTCCCGGGCCTCCTGCACAGCCCTGGAGGATGCTGCAGCCACAAATCCCCTGTGCCACCTCCCCGAGGAGCTCAGCAGACCCAGGCTGAGAGATTAAGAGGCATCATTAAGCTCAGTGGGTGGCTGGCATGTTAATGAGGGCACGGGGCTCTGGAAGGTTACTGTCACCTCTTACCTCACCAACCTTAAAGCTGCAGAGAGGGGAAGGAGCAGAGAGAAAACGAAGCTGGAATCAAACCCAGCTTCAGCAGGGATGGGCATGGGGAGGTTTATCCA
This sequence comes from Setophaga petechia, assembly GCA_024362935.1. Lineage (NCBI taxonomy): Eukaryota > Metazoa > Chordata > Aves > Passeriformes > Parulidae > Setophaga > Setophaga petechia. Next base: position 23,645 of record JANCRA010000273.1, read on the forward strand.
GTGCTGCCTCCCCTTTTCCACATGGAAAGGGATTCCAGGTGGGAATCTCGGCCTTGCCCTGTCTCCATCCCCACTCTGACTCCTCTCTTTGCAGAACTGAAGGATATTTCCATTCAGAGGGTGGCTCCTCATTTTCTCTTCCATGCTTGATGCTGGCACGCTGAAGAAAATTAAATTAGGGCTGTATCAGTACAAGGGAGAGATTACCATTTGCAAAAACATGTTTTGCTTAAGTTAGTAATATTGTAAGTGTTAATTGAGTGTTCATTGATTGCCTGTCACCACCCTGATGTAATTCTGCTCCTCCCGGGCGGGTGCCCTACCCCTGCTGAAACAGAGCTGCTCCTGCACCAGGAGCTGGCTTGGCTGTTCATTTCTTCCCCCCAGTGATTCCATTTTACCAGCTGGATAATTAGCATCATCTCCTCCTCTTTGGAGCCTGCTCAGCCCGCACACCATCCTTGTTCTCTCCCAAGTACCTTTAATGCTTTAATACTTCAGGGTTTTCAAGTGGCCCTAGACAAGAATTTAAGCAGGGGATGTGTTTGAACTCGGTCCAGGAGCTGTTGTCTGCCTGGATTTAGGGTCTGAGCTCCCCCAGCAATTGCTCTGTTCATTAGAGGTCCTTTGTTGCTGGAGGTTCAATTATGGGAGTGAATGGTGTTTTATGGCAATAGAGGTGGGGAAGGAGAAGCCAAAAGCTCTCTGTGCTAATGGTGTCTGTTATGTAAATGGCTCTGTTATCAGGTAATCACGCCCGAGTCGTGCTGGTGACAGGACTTGTGTAATCCTTCCACTGGAGCCCTTTCAGAGCCTTTTTGTGCTCCGGGGAAGCTGTTCCAGCTCCCTGCAGGGGCTGGGAGCGCTCAGGTGTGGGAGGTTTCTATGCAGGACACACCAAGGTGAGCTGGAGAGATGGAAACACCATGGCATCCACAGCTCCTTGTGTCCTCCCCAAACCCAGCCAGGAGCTGGCAGGACACACCAAGATGAGCTGGATGGTTGGACACAGCATGGCATCCACATGTCCTTTGTTCTCCCAGTCCTCCTTAACCCAGCCAGGAGCTGGCAGGACACACTGAGGTGAGCTGGAGCAGAAGGGCTGGGCACACACCATGGCATCCACACCTCCTTGTGTCCTCCCCAAACTCGGCCAGGAGCTGGCAGGACACACTGAGGTGGGCTGCACACACCATGGCATCCACATGTTCTTGTGTCCTCCCAGCCCTGCTCCGACCCAGCCAGGAGCTGGCAGGACACACCAAGGTGGGCTGCACACACCATGGCATCCACACCTCCTTTTGTCCTCCCAGCCCTGTTCTAACCCAGCCAGGAGCTGGCAGGACACACCAAGGTGGGCTGCACACACCATGGCATCCACATGTCCTTGTGTCCTCCCAGCCCTGCTCCATCCCAGCCAGGAGCTGGCAGGACACACCAAGGTGAGCTGAAGGTGTGGCATCCACACCTCCCAGTTCTCCTTAACCCAGCCAGGAGCTGGCAGCTCATCCCAGTGATCCCCAGCCCCAAAGGAGCTCCTCTCCCACACCCACCCCGTGATCTGGGGTAATTTTTTCTGTTTTCCCTCCAAAGGATGAGGCTCGCTGTGCAGTTCTGCACATTCAATTATTCCTTCCCTTCCTGCCAGGTCGTGCAGCAGAGCTCTGAGATTTGTGCTGGGGCTTTCCTGGTGGGAAGGATCTTCCTGGTGTGTGTTTGGTGGGCTGGAGCACCTTTGGAAAGATTAATTAACCCTAGGTGAGAAGCTGTGATTTAACATTCATAACAGGGGGGAGGGAAATTAATATTCCTTCTGCCATGCAGAATCTGTTTAAACTCCTGCCTTCAGCTTGTCTGACTGGGAATCTCCTCTAACTTGTACAAATGAAAGAACAATTTGTTTTAGATGATGAGTTATGAGAATATTGCTCATAGACCCAGAACACGACACTTTCAATCACATCTTTATTGCATTGGTAAGGAAAAAAAATGATTTTTAGGATCTTGACATGCTTATCCTTCAGAGACCAAGTCAATTATCATATTATATAAGAATTTACTCCATGGCTCTCTGGTTTCTGGGAATATCACCATGTCAAGAGGAAAATCCTGCAGAGTTGAAAGGATTGCCCAAGTTTCTACCCACAGGTGGCCTCCAGGAATAGGAAATGGCTTAAGAAATGTGTGGTGGTAAAAAATACAACTTAGAGTCATTTTGTCCATTCATTTTTTGGCAATGTGCAGCTTTAGCCTTGTCTTGAGGGCCACCAGAACCAGAAATTCATTTGCTATCAGCCTGGGAAGGTGGAGATGGAGATTGTCTTGCTGGGGACTTTGAGCACCAGGTCAGAAATCCTGAGTTGGATGAGCAAACACTGAATAAATCCTTCTTCATAGCCCTTAGGTGAGGTCCTGGGTGGAGTTTGTGTGGTTTTACTTGTCTGCAGGGTCCATCCTGCTGGGAATTCCAGTGGTTGGAGCTGTTCTCCTCTCTGGGCTGGGTTTTTTTGGTAAGGGATATTGTATTTGCAGAGAACCCTGTGGCAGGGAGGAAGGAATAGTGAATGTGACTCCATGTTCTGAGAAGGTTGATTTATTATTTTATGATACTATATTATATTAAAGAATACTATACTAAAGAATACAGAAAGGGTATTTACTGAAAACTAAAAAGATAATTTTTTTATGGCAATATGAAAACTTGTGACTCTCTCCAGAGTCCTGACACGGCTTGGCCCTGATTGACCAAAGAGTCAAAACAATTCACATGAAACCAATGAAACAATCTCCAAACACATTCCAAAGCAGTGAAACACAGGAGAAGCAAATCAGACAATTATTGTTTTCCTTTTTTCTCGGAGGCTTCTCAACTTCCCAGGAGAAAAATCCTGGGCAAAGAGGATTTTTCAGAAAATGTGAATGCCACTCATCCTGTAAAGCACGGACAAGCCTGTGCTGCTGGAATGTGGCAGATGAGCATGGGCTGATGCTCCAGGAGCTGGAAATGCTGCTCTGAACGCAGAACTCGGAGCACTTTTCTCCTTGAGCAGATTTCCAGTCACAAAAATACCCGAGTCCCATTTGCAGGCAGTGGTGTTAATGCAGTGCAGCTGCTCTGCTCCATTTGCTTGCATAAATGCAGCTTTTAGAGCTGTCACATATGCTTGATGGAGCCACTAGCCCTCACCTGCTCCTTCCTGGAGTGGCAATTTCTGGCAGGGATTGCCAAGACGAGGGAGATGATGGTTTAGTGCATATGCCAGGGCTGGGATCCCACCATTTCCAAGCTGCTCTGGATGGCTGCAATGCCCCAAATGCACTTTTGCAGATGGAATTTCTGGGCTGGATCACCTTGGCTCGAGCCCTCCCTGGTTCTGTAGCTTTGTTTGAGTGGAGGTTTCGAGCTGGGATTTGATTCTCCTCTTATTAAGGTTGTTATCTTTTTATGGTGTTGCAATTACTCATTAGTTCCTTTCACTCCTTTCAAGTTTGCCATGACTAATGAAGAGTTTTGCTGCAGCTTCTTGTGGAGTGGACACCTAAAAAGGGATTTTTAGTGATTTATTTTTCCTAACCCACAGCTGGATACTGCAGGGTTGGTGCTTTCAGTGGGGAGCTGTGCCTCCTTTTTTACCCCCAGCCCAGGAGGGAGGGATTTGGGAGCTTCAGGAGTTAAAGGAATGATTCAGAGTTTAAAGCTGGGGTGTTGTCTCCAGTTTGGAGGGGTTTCAAGGGCAGGCTGGACAGAACATGTCCCAGCCCATGGGATGATCCTTAAATCCCTTCCAACCCAATATTTTTGTTATTCAATGATATTTTTAATTAGTGCATCCCCCTGTTGTATCCTTGGCTGTGTTCTGTGGGACCACCAGGAATGTGCTGCCTCCCAGGAAGGTTTCAGCTCCTTTTATTCCCATTTCTAGTTCTTTGTGCCTCAATAAACAGCTCCAGTGTGGGGAAGAAATGAATCCTTCCTGGGGAAGGGATGGACTTTTGCTCAAGGGAAACTCTGAAGCCTTGGACTTGTCAGGATCTGGGCTGGTGTCACTGTCATTGTCCCTGTCTGGGATCATTTCTGTGCTCAGTTCAGCCCTGGGTGTTTTCCCAAGGTCATGGGCAGGGCCCACGCCTGTGCTGGGCTCCCTGGAGTTGTTTCTGCCTTGGCTTTTCTCTCCCTCTCCTGCACAGAGCTTTGTGTTCCACACCAGGGAGCTCAGCAGCTGACCCAGGGTCTGTCGTGCCATCTGCCCGAGCTCATCCCTGTGTCCCCAACTCTGCCTGGGCTGATCCTTCCCTGGCACTGAGGGTTTCAGAAATCAGGTGAGCCTGGGAATGCTCCTGGAGTGGGCAACCAAAAAAAAGGAAAAAAAAAAACCACAAAAAACCACCAAACAAACAAAAACCACAAAAAAAAACCCCCAAAAAACCACGCCCCCCCAAAACAAAACAAAACCAACACAAATGGGAGAGAAACTAATAATTTTTTAAATAAATAATTCTCCCTGGCTCCTGAAGCACAGCTGGGCAGCTTGCTGAGCTAAATTCAGCTTAAAAAACATCTGTAAAATTCAGGTTTAGGATGGTGGCCAGGCTGGGTTCACTGGGATACCCTTTGGGGTATGACAGGGTTGGGAAGAGCAGGTGGATGTTTGACTTCCCTTTCCTTCCCCTCCCTCCTCCAAGAGCACTGGATCTGTAGATTCAGAAAGGATGGGTGAGATTTGGGTTCCTGTGACCCTGTTTTGCCCCTCCTAACTGAGAATAATTGGAGCTGTGCAAACAGGTAGCTTTGGACGAGCAGCTGTGATTTTTTCTATCAAAAATTACAAATGCCCTTCCTAAAAAGAAGAAGGGAAAAAAAAGACTGTGTAAAACAGATTGAGATGAGTATTTTTTTAATTAAAGGAAGCTGTTGTCTTGTGTACTTGGGTGTTCCCACGGAGATGACGAGCTGCTGAATTTTAATTCACTGCACATTTTTTTTTTTGCTCACTTTCCTCCAGCTTCTCCTCCTGAACTTTGCCCCGTGGGTGGAACCGGTGCTCCCCTTGTTAGGGCATCTAAAACCTCTAATTATCAGGGAAATGGCTGAGAATTATCAAACCAGCTGCTGTGCATGTGCTGCCTTCTTGGTTTCTTTTTTTTTTTTCCTTCCTAGGTGTGGATGAAGCTCCTTAATTGAAACAGCAGGGAGATGTGATTGGTGTGGTTCAGGTCTGGCAGAATGAGCTGTGCTGGGGTTTCTGTGTTTTCCTGTCATGTTTCTACTCCTGTCCAGGAGAATTGTTCTGTGTTTGGGGTATTGTTATTTTGCAACAGGAATCAAGTTACACGGATTTGATTTTTTATTTTTTATTTTTAATGTGGAGCCGCTGGGAGCAGTTAGTCAGTGAATACAAAAAGGCACCAGCCCTTAATGATGACAGGGAAAAGTTCTTTATGGGATCTGGGAGCAAAAGGCAGGCAACAAATGGGTACAGCCTGCAGAGGCTCAGCACAGAATCCATCAGGGGAGCAGCACTTCCAAATAATTGCATCTGCTTTTGTTAATGTCTCAGGTGATGAGCTGGGAGCTGCTGGCCCATCCTTCCTGGGAACGGCGCCTGCAAGGAGGGGAAAAAGTAAAGAGAGATAAAGGAGCCCAGCGGGGGTGTCACAGCGTGATGGAGTGGTCTGGAGGGATGGAAAAGGACAGGGAGGCTCTGCTGGAGGCAGTCCCTGATCCCAGCTCCCTGCAGGCTGCTCTGGGCGTGTGGCAGCACCTCTGGCACGGAGGGCAGGGAGGAAAATTCAGTGTATTGCTTCCTTTTCCCACCCTCTGGAGGGTGATGAACCCTCCCAGAGGTCAGGATGAGCTCCTGATGTCCTTGTGGTGTTGGATGTAGGACATGCAGGCAGGGCTGGGTTAGGAGCACTGGGGACATCCCTGTGCCCAGGACAGGCTGGAATGCTGAGCAATGTCATGAAACAGCAGAATGCTGTAGGAAAAGTGCTGAGGACAGCACCCAGAGCAGATCTTGGCCTGGCTGGGTGTGCTGGAGACCTGGCTGGACGTGCTGGGGGCTTGTTCTTGTTTTGGGGGCTTGTTCTTGTTTTGGGGGCTTGTTCTTGTTTTGGATGAGTTTTTTGGGCTCTGCTGGAGCCACGAGCAGCGCCATGCTGGCACAGCCATGGCACAGCTGTGTGGTGCCAGCTGGGCTGTCCCTGTGCCCTTGGGGATGTGGGGGTGCTGGGATGGGTTCCAGGGACACCCCAAACATGGCAGGACACACAGCTGGCTCTGCAGTTGGTGTTTGGGGCCAGCCAAGGCTGGGGCACAGCCATGCCCAGTGTTGGAGCACACAGTGACCCGGACAGGCTGGGGGATCAGGGCAAGGACCCCCATGGCATCAGCAAAGCTCCATTTCCCCCGGATGAGGGCAGGCAGCTCCTTTCAGCACCTGCTTCATGTTCTGGAGCAGAGTTGTCCCTCCCCAGTTTGTGCCCCTTGCTGGTTGTGGTTACTGGGAGAGCTTTGCTCTTTTTCCATTTGCTTCCCAGCAAATTCCCATTTTTTTTCTTCCTCTGTTGAACAACTCATTTCTGTGGCCTTGGTGGTTTCTAGGTCCCATCAGGGCTGTGTCAGAGCACTGCTTCCCTCTCCTCTTCTTTCCCAAGGTCACAAGGCAAAATTTCCAAGGTAGGAGCTCTCATCTGCCCTTTGGGCACAAAAATCACCTTTGAGCTGAAGGCAATGAAGGTGTCTCAAACAGAAACTGCTCTTTGGGTGCCTGGATCTGGGTGCTCTATGTAGAAAATCAGGGCTGTGGAGATTTGTTTGATTTGTTCTATTTGTTCCTGTTTAATTTTCGTTGCCGGTTTGGGATTCTGACCCACAGAACTCCTGTTTGTGCAGGGCCTTATGAAAAGGTCTGACTGGCAATTCAGCAACAGCAAATTGCTGAGCTGGGCTTGCAGAGGGCAGCTCAGATAAGCTGGACCATCAGTTCTGTGCTGTAATGTTTGATTTATTAATGCCTGCAAACCTGAACACAAGCCCCCAGGAATCAAAGAGAAACAATCTCCAAAGAAAGAGAGAGAATGAACTCTTCTCAACAGCAGAAATTGCAGCAAGAAAAATTGAGGCTGGACATGGGGAAACATTGTTGAACAGTAAAAATAGTGAAGAGCTAAAATAGATTGCTAAGGGAGTTTGCAGAGGATCTGTCACTGGAGATTTTAAAGAACAGATTAGACAAATGGCTTGGAAGGATTGAGCTTGTTGGATGGACGGGAGGACTAACAGAGCTCTTCATTTACTGCCTGCTTCCCAGGGCTCCTCCATCAGTGTCACAGCCTGCACTGCCCCGTGCCAGCCTCTGTCCCTGCACAGAGCCCCAAACTCAGCAAATTCAGCCTCTGTCCCCACACAGAGACAGCCCCAAACTTGGCCTCTGTCCCCGCACAGAGAGAGCCCCAAACTCAGCCACAGAGAGATCCCCAAACTCGGCCTCTGTCCCCAAAGAGAGCCCCAAACTCAGCCACAGAGAGAGCCCCAAACTCGGCCTCTGTCCCTGCACAGAGAGAGCCCCAAACTCGGCCTCTGTCCCCTCACAGAGAGATCCCCAAACTCGGCCTCTGTCCCCTCACAGAGAGATCCCCAAACTTGGCCTCTGTCCCCTCACAGAGAGAGCCCCAAACTTGGCCTCTGTCCCCACAGAGAAAGCCCCAAACTCGGCCTCTGTCCCCACAGAGAAAGCCCCAAACTCGGCCTCTGTCCCCACAGAGAAAGCCCCAAACTCGGCCTCTGTCCCCACAGAGAAAGCCCCAAACTCGGCCTCTGTTCCCACACAGAGAAAGCCCCAAACTCAGCCTCTGTCCCCACAGAGAAAGCCCCAAACTCGGCCTCTGTCCCCACAGAGAAAGCCCCAAACTCGGTCTCTGTGTCTGCACACAGTGCCCCAAACTCAGCCTCTGCTGCCACGGCCCCAGGCACAGGGAATTTGGGGTTTCCTGCCTCTCTTGGTTCTTTGTTTCAGCCTTGTGGGTACTGAGCAGCCTGTGCTGGTATTGACAATAATGCGCAGATTTAGGTTTAATTAATTAATGACTCTGGCATCTGACCTCAGGGAAATCATCTGAGCCTCTTGAGCACAGGCCAGACTTGCAGCAACAAGTAGAGGTCTTGTTAGGGATGGAGATGAATTTTTTGGCCTTTTTTGGTCCATGGTTGATTAGAGATTGTGCTAATTATAGAATAACAATGGGTTGGAAGGACCTCAAAGCTCATCCAGTGCCATGGGCAGGGACACCTTCCACTGTCCCAGGGTGCTCCAAACCCCATCCAGCCTGGCCTTGGGCACTGCCAGGGATCCAGGGGCAGCCACAGCTGCTCTGGGAAATCCATTCCAGGGCCTGCCCACCGTCACTGGGAAGGATTTTGAGTGTGGTTGTGCTCCCTGTGATGTGCAGTCCATCCTTCCCGAGCAGATTTATGTAAATTGAGATGGGTGTTATGTGCAAACGTCATTATCTCAAGGCTTTCTGGGCTCTGGAAGGCAAAAAAAAAAAAAAAAAAAAAAAAAAGAGAAGAATTTTGGAAAATTAAATATTTCTGACTAGGGTATGCAAAATCTTTTTTCTGTTTAGGAAGGTGAGAAATTAAAATTGCAAAGCAGGCGGCGAGGGAGCGAGTCGCTGTGCGTGGCAGGGTTGGCTGGGTCTCCTCCTGACTTCACAGAGGCTGGGAGAGGGAATCAGCAGACAGACAGAGCTCCTTCATATGCAGAGAAGCCTCCAAACCCCGTGTGTGGCAGGGCTGTGGCTTCCTTTGCATGTGCAGGGTAAATTCAGCTCTCCCCATGCTGTGTCTGCAGCTCTGTGTTTTCCCCTGGCCTCTGTGGTGCTGTGATAGGGGAGTGCTGAGAAATCAGGGGGGAGCCCTGTGTTTGTGTGTCCTTTCCCTGTCTGTTTTCATCAGCAAAATCAGCTCCAAAATGGACTGGGCAGTGAGCTGAGTAGGTCACAGATGAAAACCCAATTTATAAATCCATCAGTGTGGGGAGAGGGGAAGGAGGGAGAGGCAGGGGTCGCCTGGTGGGCTGCAGAGCTCAGAGCTCAGCTGTGCTGGGCAAAGCTCAGCCCTGAAACAGGAAAATCAGGGGGTGTTTGATTTGATGTGCAGAGACTGCATTCTCTGTCTGACAGGGCTGCGTTTGCACTCTGGGTGCACAAAGCACAAATTATTCTCTCTCTCTCTCTCTCTCTGGAAGAAAACCACTTCTGTTCAGCCTCTGCTGGCTGCCCCAGGCCAGGCTTGGCAGGAGATGTGGCTGGGGCTGTGTCACTGCAACCACAGGGTGACACAGGTTTGGCTGCTGCAGGCAGGGGACACGGCTGGGGCTGTGTCACCCCAACCAGAGGGTGACACAGGTTTGGCTGCTGCAGGCAGGGGACACAGCTGGGGCTGTGTGACTGCAACCGGAGGGTGACACAAGCACCTGGCAAACCTTGCTCTGCTCTTGTGCTGCTCATCCAGGCCCTCAAAGGTGGGAAAAGCTTTAGAAAACCCCCAGGTTTTTCCAAACCCCTCCAGCCAGAGGGTGATGCAGGTTTAGCTGCTGCAGGCAGGACACACGGCTGGGGCTGTGTCACCCCAACCAGAGGGTGACACAGGCACCTGGAAAACCTTACTCTGCTCTTGTGTTGCGCATCCAGGCCCTCAAAGGTGGGAAAACATCTGGAAAAGCCTGGGGGGCAGGCTGGGTAGTGACTGCAGTGAGGCACAGGCTCAGAGATGGGTCCAAAGGCTTGGAGCAAGGTGGCCAAGTGGGAATTGGAACCCCAGTTTCACAGTGGCTGGCTCACAGTTGTTTGTGAAGATGCCAGGAGTGATTTTACGTCTCCCTTTGCTAATGTGGGAGCTGTGCAGGCTGGGCTGGCCCTGTGAAGGACGTGGGGACCCTCTGCCTGTGTCCCCAGGGTGGTGGCAGCGGGTGCCAGGAGCAGCCCCTGCCCTCCCCTGAAGCACAGCCCTGGCAGCTCCAGTGCCTCGGTTACTCTGGCAACAAACTGCAGGCAGACAGCACCAAGCAGCTGAATTCAGCCCCTTGTTCCAGCAAGAAAATGCTCTCATTGAGGGCCAGCCCGAGCCAAACCCCCCTGCTGAAGGAGCCAGCAGCCAGAGGGACATTTGGGAGTTGGGGGGTACCAGGGACAGGCAAAGGTGATACAGACTCCATCATCACAAGGCATGGAAAGGCCCTTTTTTATTAGAAATGCACATTTCTTATAGAAACAATGGTGGATCTAAGACCTGAATGGCCTTTAGGGATCTTCTCTTACCTATTGGTCAGGAAGGGACAGCTCCTTGTAAACATCTTTGACAAACAGAGATTGAGATAATAATTGTTTTAATTCTTGCTCTGAGCTTTCTCAGAGATCTTCCTGGGAGAACTCTGTCTCTCTTTTCAGAGGATCTGTGATTTCCACAGGCTGTGTGGGAGGAGCTGTCCCCCAGAGCTGTGTCCCCATCAGGGCCACCTTGTCCCTGGTGTTGGGAAGTGTCTGATGGGCAGGGGTGTGGAGAAGAGAGGGAGATTTGGGAGGGGACAGGGATGTGGGGAAGTGAGGAAATTTGGGAGGAGAGGGGACAGGGATGTGGGGAAAGAGGGAGATTTGAGTAGGGGACAGGGATGTGGGGAAAGAGGGAGATTTGGGGAGGGGACAGGGGTGTGGGGAAAGAGGGAGATTTGGGATGGGCAGGGATGTGGGGAAGAGAGGGAAATTTGGGATGGGCAGAGATGTGGGGAAGAGAGGAAGATTTGGGGAGGGGACAGGGATGTGGGGAAGAGAGGGAGATTTGGGGAGGGGACAGGGATGTGGGGAAGATTTGGGGAGGGGACAGGGATGGGTAGAGAGGAGCTGCTGGAAGGGGTGGCACAGGGAGAGCCAGCAGCAGTGTCACAGTGACAGAGCCCCACGTCACCAGGAGCTGGGAATTCTGCCCTCATCCCAGCAGAAGCAGCAATCCTTGCAGGGCTCCCCTCCCTCTCTGCTTGTTTGTCAGCTCACAAGGGGAACAAAAGCATCCGTGGCACCGGGGATGTGCTGCTGCTGCCTCCCTGGGATCCAGCGAGCTGCCCAGAATGATAATTGGGTGCTTTTTCATTTTTTTAAGGAGCTAACAGGCTACTGCACAAAGTAATTAACTGGACAGATGGATCCAGCAGAATTTGTAAACGTCGACAGCAACAATAAGGCTTTTTTATTTTTTTAAAGGCCTTGTGTCAGCAGAAGGGCTCCAGGTTGGGGCTGGCTTTCAGGGAAGCAGCTAAAATAAATGAGACTTTAAAAAATTAATAATCTTCATGGCTGCAGATGATGCAGGTGTCTGGTGGTGGCAGTGAGGACAGCCAAGAGATGGGGGAGCAGAAAGGCCAGGATTTCTGTGTAGCTGCTTGTGTATATCTATTCATTTTGCCCATGCAGAACATCCCCTCTCTGTGCATATAAAGGGGAATTTACTCACCAAGAGTGTGAGAGGACTGAAATAAAAATTAGGTTGTTGCAGCAGCAAATCCAATCCAAGTGGTTTTTAGATTGTTACCTGTGTTCTGGGACTGTCAGATTTATTTCACCTTGTCTGCAATGGGTGATTCAAATGCTCCTTTTGCTGCAGCCTGGCAGCATTAGGTTCAAGATGTGTGGTTTGTTCCTCACATTTTCTCACCTTTCAAATGTCAGGTCCTTGCTGTGTAACCCATGAGCCTTTTGAGTGGCTCCTTTGCTGGTTTAATTGGGCAGGTTGCTGTTCCCTTTGTGTGCAGAAGTGCTGGTCACTCCAACCTGCTGGGCTTGTCCTCTCCACCAGGTGCCAAAGGCAGATAAAACACAGAGCACAGGGCAAGGCAAGCTGCTCACACACAGAATTATGGAATGGTTTGGCTTGGAGGGACCTTCCAATAATCCTGGCAGCGTTTGGTTCAAGATGTGTGGTTTTTTCCTTGCATTTTCTCACATTTCAAATGTCATGTCCTTGCTGTGTAACCCATGAGCCCTTTGAGGTGTTCCTTTGCTGGTTTAATTGGGCAGGTTGTTGTTCCCTTTGTGTGCAGGAAGTGCTTGTGACAGTGCTCACAGGGGTTCTTGGATGAGGGAAGAGATGAGGATCTGACTCCATGTTTCAGAAGGCTGATTTATTATTTTATGATACATATTACGTTAAAACTATACTAAAAGAATAGAAGAAAGGATTTCATCAGAAGGCTGGCTAAGAATAGAAAAAGAAAGAATGATAACAAAGGCTTGTGGCTCAGACAGAGAGTCCAAGCCAGCTGACTGTGATTGGCCATTAATTAGAAACAACCACACGAGACCAATCCCAGATGCACCTGTTGCATTCCACAGCAGCAGATAACCATTGTTTGTATTTTGTTCCTGAGGCCTCTCAGCTTCTCAGGAGGAAAAATCCTAAGGGAAGGATTTTCCATAAAAGATGTCTGTGACAAAGTGCTGGTCACTCCTGGCTGCAGTGACCTGCTGGGCTTGGCCTCTCCAGGAGGTGCCAAAGGCAGATAAAACACAGGGCAGAAGGCAAGGCAAGCTGCTCACACACAGAATTATGGAATATTTTGGCTTGGAGGGACCTTGGAATGATCCTGTGCCACCCATGGCACATCTTCACTATCCCAGGCTGCTCCAGCCTGGCTTTGGGAGCTCCCAGGGATGGGACAGCCACTTCTTCTCTGGGAAATCCATCCCAGGGCCTCCCCATCCACACAGGGAACAGCTTTTTGCCTGGTATTTCATCCGAACCTCCTGTCTGTCAGCTCCAGGCTGACATTTGTTCTGCTGTCCTGTCAGCAGGTGCCCTTGTGAGCAGTTTCTCTCCAGGCAGACTTGCCTGGGCCCCTCTGGGCCGTGCTGTGTGCTGTAATTAGTCTGACTTCAGCAAGAGTGAAGTGCTGCTGTTGATTTATCTGCGTTTATTGGCTCGGGGCTGATATTGGTCTGCTCAGCAAGGCTTGGAGGATGTTGTCCTCCAGCATCAGCCTCCCAGGAGACATCTCTGAGCAGCCTGTTCTGCCTGTCAGCTCCGTGTAAATCACCCAACACCCATCCCTCACATCCCTCACTTCCCTCACAGCTCACACGGCCAAGGACACTTGTTGCAAGCGTGGCCCTGGGAGTGCAACAGGTTTTTTGGGGCTGTTGGCAGCTCCAGCCTTGTTCCTCTTGTGTTTGCTGGGTTCCTCAGATGAGGAAGGAATGATGCACCTGATTCCATGTTCCCAGGAGGCTAATTATTTATTAATTTAATTTATTATTATTTATTTATTTATAATAAAAGAAACAATTATTATTTTGATATTTATTTATTTAATGATAATAAAATAAATTATAATTTATTATTTTATGATACTATATTATATTAAAGAATGCTATACTAAACTATACTAAAGAATACAGAAAGGATACAGACAGAAGGTTAGAAAGAATAATAATAAAAAACTTGTGACTCTTTCCAGAGCCTTGACACAGCTTGGTTTTGATTGGCCAATAAGTCAAAACAATTCACATGGAACAAATGAAACAATCACCTGTTGGTAAACAATGTCCAAACACATTCCAAAGCAGCAAAACACAGGAGAATCAAATGAGATAATTATTGTTTTCCGTTTTCTCTGAGGCTTCTCAGCTTCCCAGGAGAAGAATCCTGGGCAAGGGGATTTTTTTCCAGACAATATGACAGTGACGTGTTCCTGCTCACCTGGGGATGGAGCATCCCAGGGATGGTGCCAGGGGGTCCTGCCTCAGCCCCAGAGGAAATGGTTTGGTTTTCTGAGTGTTGTTTGCCTGCTTGTTTGTTTCCAGCAGCACAAACGTGGCCTCATTAGGGCTGGGATTTGTGTGGTTTGTACCCCGAGGGCTCGGGAACATCACAGGGGCTGGGAAGGGTTTGAAGCTGCACCCAAGGAGAGCATCCTCTCATCATCTCCAGGCTCTTCCTTTAATTAGCAGGCAGGAATTGGGACGAGTTGTGCCAAGTGCAGGAGTGGGGGCACGTGGGGAAGGGAACTGCTGGAGAATTGGTGCTGTGTGAGTGTGGCTGAGTTCATCAGGGAGAGGGGAAGGTGAGAGGTGTCTCCAGGACCCTGCCTGGCTGGAGCAGCCTCCCCCTTGTCACAGACATCTTTTATGAAAAATCCTTTCCTTAGGATTTTTCCTCCTGAGAAGCTGAGAGGCCTCAGGAACAAAATGTAACCAATGGTTATCTGCTGCTGTGGAATGCAACAGGTGCATCTGGGATTGGGCTCATGTGGATGTTTCTAATTAATGGCCAGTCACAGTCAGCTGGCTCAGACAGAGACCCCAAGCCACAAACTTTTATCATTCTTTCTTTTTCTATTCTTAGCCAGCCTTCTGATGAAATCCTTTCTTCTATTCTTTTAGTATAGTTTTAATATAACATATATCATAAAATAATAAATCAAGCCTTCTGAAACATGGAGTCAGATCCTCATCTCTTCCCTCATCCTCAGACCCCTGTGAACACCATCACAGCCTCTGGCACATCCAGCCCTGTCAGGAAATCAGGGAGCAGCAGTGGGGGAACCATGCCTGAATCATGCTTGGTTTAGTCAAGGTAACTGTTTTATGGGATTGTGATTAGGGCTTTCAATACATCGATGGCAGAGGCGCCTCCGTTGTGCTTTGTGCTCCTGGTTTCCTTCCCCTCCTCCTCGTGACATTGCATTTCCCTTCCCTGAGAGTGAATCCCTCTTTATTCTTTTGGAGTTGTTGCAATGGAAAAGGTTTGGGGGTTCAATATTTTTAATAGGAAGGAAAAAAAAATCTTTAAGGGAACAAGAGCAGCCTCCTGATTTCCTTTGGATGCAGCAGTTTGAATTATTGGTGAAGCTTTGTTTTTTTTCCCTTGTCTTGCTGTGGAACTGGAGAACCTTATTCTGCTCTGAAATTGTGCTGTCTGCACTGGTTTTGGGGATGAATTGAGCGTTTTGCTTACTTTTCACTTTGCTCGCTTTTCCACTTCAGCTCGATGTGCTGCTTGCAATGGCTGATGTGGCAGGGATCAAATCCCTGCAGGAGTGCTGGGATTGCCCCTGGCCCTCCACAGGGCTTTGGCTGGGGTCTCCTGGATGAAGGGAAATCTGTGCTGGGATCTCCTGGATGAGAGGATCCCATGGATGAGGGGAATCTCTGCGGAGATCTTCTGCATGAAGGGATTTCTGCTGGGATCTCCTGGATGTAAGGGATCTCTGCTGGGATCTCTTGGATGGAGGGAAATCTGTGCTGGGATCTCTTGGATGGAGGGAAATCTGTGCTGAGATCTCTTGGATGGAGGGAAATCTCTTGGATGGAGGGATCTCCTGGATGAGGGGGATCTCTTCTGGGGTCTCCTGGATGAGGGGATGTGCTGGATGGAGGGATCTCTGCTGGGATCTCTGCTGGGATCTCCTGTTCCTCTTCTCTGCAGCTGAGCCTCGGTGTGAGCTGTGAATTCATCTTTTCCCACGTCATGCAGCCTCTGCCTGCTCCGAGATATCCTTGAGTTCAAAGTCATTCAGATTGGGCACTCTCAGGGACAATGGGAGAATCAGAAGCGAGAAGTGAAATTATTATGCAGTCAGGATATTTTACATTATTTTATCCTAGAGGACAGAAATGTTTCTGGTGCTGGAGATGGCAAAGGCATCATTCTCCCCCAAGACAAGTTAATCTGTTTTTTCCTTGCAACTCAGTCCAAATGTTTCAGTTTAAGACACCAGATCTAGGCCAGGCATGCCTGAATTTAATCTCGTGGAGCAATTATGGCCTACAAGATTTCACAGAAGCAGGAAAGGGAAAGATCTTGAAATCTTTTGGTGGCTGTAAAACCAGCTTTAGGGCAGGCTGTGTGTTGTGGGTGAATTGCCTCCAATCAGACCGGCTGCTTGTTTTCTGCTTTATGGAAAAAGCCTCCAGGCAATTTTTGGGGTGGTTTTGCTGGGGAAAAAGCAGGATGTTGTGAAGGGATGAGATCTGTTTATCCCTAGGCAGAGGGACTGCTGGGAGCACAAACCCCAGCATTGCATCCCTGGGATTTGTGAGCTCCGTGGCGGAATGTTCAGGTCACTGATTCGCGAGATAAAAGACTCCTGACTTGAGCAGAACAAGCTCTGCTACAAATTGCTTTAGTTCATTATGCTTGGGTAATTAATAGGCGCTCTCCCAACCCTCCAGGAGCTGCCAGGCAGGGAGCAGGGACAGGTTGGGAGCCTCGTTTGCTGCCCATGGGGACAGAGCCAGCACGGGAGCTGCGGGCGCTGCCTCGCCCTTGGCACTGCCAGCCTGAGCTGAAGCTGCTCCTGCAGCTGCAGGAAAGGAACAGCAGCCTGGGCTCTGCTCCAGTGATGCCTTGGGTTTCAGCTTCCATATTTTTCAGATTCTCTGCTGCTTTAGTGTGTAACTCTGAGCTTCATGGTGAGTGTTAGCGAGTTCTCCTCACAGGGCTGACTGAACAGTCTTTTTCCAGCTTGAGAACAAGGACAATTGATACAAGCTCCGGGCCCAGAAAGTCTAAACAGCAGTGAACTGAGGAGAGAAAAACAAGAAGGATGAGACTTTATAACCTAAAGCTGGAATTGGACAATGAACTGCAAGATGCAAATGGAGCAGAACTGATCAAAGGGAGAGACCCCGGGAGTGCTCGTGCATTTTGGGGCCATTTTGGTTCATCTTGGGTTCATTTTGGGACTACTTTGGGTTCATCTTGGGTTCATTTTGTCACCATTTTGGTTCATCTTGGGTGCAGCCCTGGCAGGGCTCTTGTGCTGCCCAAGGTGGATCTATTGAGAGTACCCTTTTAATAAATCCCTGCTTTATTCTTTAGCTCTGTCCAGCCTCTGTTCTAGGGCAGCCAGAGCACTGGAGCAGGGAAAAGGTGACTGGTAGAGAATATTTTGGCTGGAGAAGGGAAGCAGAGGTCACATCTCCCTTCCTGCAGAGACCAGGCTTTTCCTTGCTGCTCTGCTTGCTGCAGATAACACAGGAATAGAAATGCCCCAAGGATGGCACAGAAATCAGTGCTTGAGGAACAAACCTCACTCTGAGTGCACTGACTCCTTTTTTTTGGGTGTAAAACGTGTCAGATTGCAGCCCAGCAGCCAGGAAGGAGACTCAGGGGTACCCCCATCACTCTGCAGCTCCTGAAAGGCGCCTGTGCCCAGCTGGGGGCTCTTTTTCCAGCAGCACTGACACAACCAGAGCACACAGCCAGAGCTGCACCAAGGGAAATACAGGCTGGATATCAGGGATAAGTGTTTTACAGAAAGGGTGATAAAGTTCTGGAATGTTCTGCCCAGGGAGGTGGTGGAGTCCCCATCCCTGGGTGTGTTTAACAAAGCCTGGATGTGGCACTGGGGGCCAGGGTTGAGTTGAGGGGTTGGGGCTGGGTTGGACTTGATGATCTTGAAGGTCTCATCCAGCCTGGTGATTCTGTGAATTCTGAGTCCCTGAATCCAGGCACTTGTCTTGGGGGCCATGGGAACCCCTGCACTGGGAGAGGAGGCAAAGGCAGGGAGGGTTCCTGCTCCCTCCTCTGGGATCCTCACCCAGCCTGGCTCATCCCCTCTGCCTCGGCTCTCTGCAGGCTTAAATAAACCTGTGGGAGTTGGAGGAAGCTCCAAAATAGCAAAAATACACACGTGGAAAAATAGTTGCAGTTTCAGAGGTGAAAAAGCAAAACTCTGATTATTCCTTCTCACGGTCTCCTTTCCCTTCTGCTCTTTTTTCCCTTTTTTTTTTTTTCTTTTGCTTTTGGTAGGATCTGTTTTCTCCAGTAACCCTTAATAAAGGAGACAAGAAATTGAATGTGTTACTTGAGGGGTTTGTGGGAAAAATTGGAAACTTCTTGGTGAGGGGGCTGAATTGCAAAAATTACCAATTTTTGGAAGAGGGCCATTCGTTTGACAAAAACTATTTGAGAATTTCTCCCCAGCTCTCGCTCTAATGTGTTTTGGCCACCATCCTGCGTAATCACAGTTCATTATTTCTGAAGCACGGATGCTGCCTCATCTGAAATATCCCTCAAGTGAGGGAGTGATGATGCCTCAGGCAGCAGCACAGACCCTTCTGACCCTGCTGGCAAGGTGGTGGCTCTCTCTGCTCTGGGCATGCAGGGAATTTGGGGACAACCCCATGGGTAGCACATGGATTTTCCTCCTGGAGGAGGTTGGCTTTGCAAGGTTCCAGGGTCTCAGGAGTGGTTTCAAACGCCCTTGGCCATGTGTGGATTGTGGTGCAGCAGGGCAGGGGGTGGCCAGAACAGCTGCTGTGCCCTCCCTCTGTGCCCCAGTGGAAGGGTGGATGCCCTGACTTCCACCTCTGAGCAGGGCCAGAGCATGAGGAAAATGTAATTTCCTTTAACTCTGGGTGCTGGGTTGATTCTGCAGCTTAAATCTCCTGTGGTGGTGTTCACAGGGTCTGAGGATGAGGGAAGAGATGAGGATCTGACTCCATGTTTCAGAAGGCTGATTTATTATTTTATGATATATATTATATTAAAACTATACTAAAAGAATAGAAGAAAGGATTTCATCAGAAGGCTGGCTAAGAATAGAATGGGAAGGAATGAATAACAAAGGTTTGTGGCTCGGCTCTCTGTCCAAGCCAGCTGACTGTGATTGGCCATTAATTAGAAACAACCACATGAGACCAATCCCAGATGCACCTGTTGCATTCCACAGCAGCAGATAACCATGGTTTACATTTTGTTCCTGAAGCCTCTCGGTTTCTTAGGAGGAAAAATCCTAAGGAAAGGATTTTCCATAAAAGATATCTGTGACAATCTCCTGCTGTTCCTTCTCCTTGGAGGGGACAGGAACATTGTGCAGTGTTCTGAGGTCCCAGTGACAGCAGCAGTTTTGGTTCTTTACCTCTCCTTCCTCCCCCCTCCCCTCAGCCTCCGCTCCTCCCTGAGCACCTGCCTTTTATCCAATTTAATTTTCACACCTCCTCCTGCCTCTGCTGTCCTTGCCAGTTATCTCTGTGCTGCTGCTGCAGTGGGTGTCTTTTTTCCTTTATTGCACTGATTGTCTTGAAGGTTCCCATCCCATCCCAAAGTGGCTTCCATAATCCTGCTGGGTCTGGTCATGGCAGGGGGAAAACACCTCGGGTTCCCAGCAGGACAGGGCTGGAGCTGTGAATTTGTGTTGGTTTGGATGTAAAGCAGTGCCTTGGCTGTCTGTGTGATATCAGCACCCAGCAGAGTGGAGGCAGTGGGGTGTTCCTCCTCTGGGGTTTTCCTCAGGGCTTCACTTCAGGTCCTGTCCTCCCAGCTTGTGGGATGAAGTACAGAGTGAGGTGTTTTCCTCCCAGATTTATGGAATGAGGTTGTTTTGAGGTCATTTTGAGGTCGTTTCCCCCCTGGATTTTGGGGATTAGGTGCATTTTGAGGTTTTTTCCTCTCAAATTTATGGAGTGAGGTTGTTTTGACATCATTTTGAGGTTATTCCCCCCCTGGATTTTGGGAATTAGGTACATTTTGAGGTTTTTTCCTCCCAGATTTGGGGGATGGGGTGCATTTTGAGGTTTTTTCCCTCCCAGATTTATGGAATGAGGTGCATTTTGACTCCTTTACCCCCCTGGATTTATGGAGGATTTAGGTACATTTTGAGGTCTTTTCCCCCCTGGATTTTGGGACTAATAATAACAATAATAATAATAGTGCCTTTTTATGCCTTCTGATGATGGAGTCTGTATGTCAGAGACCTTTGTCTGTCCCTGATACCCCTCGGGTGATAATTGGTGACCCCGACGCGATCCCTGCCCACCTCAGGAAGGTTCAGGAAGGTTGGCAGTGGCCAGGGCTCTCCCCACTGCCTGTGGGATCTGTTCCCTTTCATTTTAGATGGATCCAATAATTTGTACAGGGCTCTGCCTTGACCCCACAGAGGATTTTTCCAGCTCAGCTGGAGGTGTTGGCACTGAAATGCAAAGTGCAGGACCTCCCACTACTGACCTCGAGCTGCAGGTGTAGGACAGAGGAAGGCAAGACCCAAAAAATGGGAATTATGGCCAGATATCATCATTTAAAGCCAATAACTGCATCCCCCGGGTATTTATCTGATATTATTCCTGCTCTGTAGATAACATTTAGCATTTGCATGAGAGAATGAGATCTGGCCATGACCAGTAACACCAGGACAGGTCCCTGCTTGGCCCCAGTCTGTGTGTGAGCGTGTCTGCAGCCCTGTGCTGATTTATTCAAATCTGACATCATTATCAGGGACCTTCATCAAAAAGACAGAGATTATCCTAACTGGGAGGAAGGAAAGGCACAGCTGGGCCTGCACTGGGAGCTGCCAATGCCCTTTCCAGCTGAGGAAACTGGGAAAGGGGAAAATTGCCATCTTCTCTTATTTTATTTTTCTTTTTTTTTTTTTTTTTCTAGGATGAAAAGACAACAAAGTATGAATGGTCATAATTTAGTGGGCTCCTGGGTAAATTTGTATTTCATTCCGATTATTGAGTGCATTCCCTAATTGCAGCAATAAAAAGGAATAGTCCATCTTCTAAATGCAAGTGGTAGCACTGATTGTTATTTAATTACTTGATTCCAGTGGTCGAGGGGTGAGCCTGGAATTACAATTGCAGCTTGTATTATTTCACTGAGATTGCCGAATTAATTAGGAGAACAATGGGATCCTTCATTGTTGACATCTTAAGGACTTGTGACAATAACTTTAAAACCCAGTGAATAATAAAAAGCCACCGTGGGGTTTTCTCCTGAGAAAAAGAGAAATGGGGGAACTGGAGTCCCCCCTATCCCCTCTTTCCTCCTCCACTGCCCTTCCCTGTTCTAGAATGTTTTAATTCAGGAAAAAAAAGGTAATTTCCAGTCCAACTCCAGCTGCTGAAATGTGGGTTAATTCCTGAGTATTATGAACACCAGCCCGTGGTGTTCATCCTCACCCCGTGTAATTGAAACCCAGAGCTGATATTTATGGGGCTTATCAGACTTTTTAGGGACTTGGGAGTGTAAGAGCACAAATGAATGGAAAGTTACAAGTTCTTGTGCTTTAGGATATGGCCTAAGCT
This sequence comes from Setophaga petechia, assembly GCA_024362935.1. Classification (NCBI taxonomy): domain Eukaryota; kingdom Metazoa; phylum Chordata; class Aves; order Passeriformes; family Parulidae; genus Setophaga; species Setophaga petechia. Next base: position 44,726 of record JANCRA010000273.1, read on the forward strand.
CTGCTTAATGAGACTGAGCAGAGCCTTAACCCCAGGATAAGCTCTCTCTCCTCGGCTTTTGTATTTCCCTCTCAAAATTCGGTGCTGGCTGAGCCCAAGGAGACCAATGGAGATCCAAGGGAGGTTTAGGAAGGGTAGTGCTGACCCCAGTAATCTGCTGGCCCTTTCCAGGCAGCTCACTGAGGTAGTTTTGTACAAAAATCAGGGAATTTCTGTGTTCTTTTCTCATTGCTGTGCTGGCTCAAGGTGATTTCATCCATTTGGGAATGTTGGTGAAAAAATGAGGTTTTGCCCTCTCCTGCCAGGATCCAGACCCTGGGAATGCAGGATGATGGAAAAGACATTTTCTGTAGGGTTGATAATGCCCCCCAAAAATTGTTCCTGAGGGGAGCAGTTGATCCTGAGGTGCTGCCTCTCCAGGCATCCCATTGGGATGGTTTTGTGCAGAAATCAGGATAGTTCTGCACAAAAAACAGGATAGTTTTGTACAAAAATCGGGAAATTCCTGTGTTCTTTTCTCATTGCTGTGCTGACTCAAGGTGATTTCATCCATTTAGGAATGTTGGTGAAGAAATGAGGTTTTGCCCTCTCCTGCCAGGATCTAGACACTGGGAATGCAGGATGATGGAAAAGACATGATAATGCTTCCCAAAAACTGTTCCTGAGGGGAGCAGTTGTTCCTGAGGTGCTTCATTTCCAGACATCCCATTGGGATGGTTTTGTGCAGAAATCAGGGAATTTCTGTGTTCTTTTCTCATTGCTGTGCTGACTCAAGGTGATTTCATCCATTTGGGAATGCTGGTGAAGGAAATGAGGTCTTGCCCTCTCCTTCCACCTTCCAGACACTGGGAATGCAGGATGATGGAAAAGACATTTTCTGTAGGGTTGATAATGCCCCCCAAAAATTGTTCCTGAGGGGAGCAGTTGTTCCTGAGGTGCTGCCTCTCCAGGCATCCCATTGGGATGGTTTTGTGCAAAAATCAGGGAATTTCTGTGTTCTTTTCTCATGGCTGTGCTGGCTCAAGGTGATTTCATCCATTTGGGAATGCTGGTGAAGGAAATGAGGTCTTGCCCTCTCCTGCCACTTTCCAGACACTGGGAATGCAGAATTTTCTTCTGCTGATAATGCCCCCCAAAAATTGTTCCTGAGGGGAGCAACAGAAACATTTAAGAACTGAGGGAGTTGTGTGTGGGCAATGCTGAACAGAGGTGGAAATTTATGTGAGAGGGGAAATATTCAGATATTCAGGCTGGACATTTGTCTTGATCTACTTAAAAACAAGCAGAAATCCATCTCAGCACCCCTGAAAGTGGCAGGCAAGAGGCACTGATTGAGGTTTTGCCCTGAAAATGTTGGCTTTATTGTTTTTTTCTCTCTCTTTTCTTAAGTTTTATTGAAAATGTGTTTCATATAATGGCCTTTGTTGTGATGTGGCTTTTACTGTAGCTGACTGAGTGTTTGTGGGGTTATTACAGCCTTGCAGTGGAGGAAAACACAAAACAGCTCCTCTCAAAAGCCTTGGGGGGAGGCATGATTATGTTAAAATAATCATCTTCCCTGACCAAACTTGGCTTTCTCTTTCCTGGGTGCTCTGCAGAGAGTTGTTCCTTTTTTTTGTCTGCGTCTTTGTATTGTCAGGATTAATTTTTCAGAGGGAGAAATCTCCATAAGCTGAGTGGTTCCCACTCCTTCCTTTTTAGGAGCAGGAGGTTGGATTTCTTTTTTTCTACTCTTTCTTCTCTGCAGAAATTCTGTGGCTTGAATCCACTCCACTGCTCACTTTCTTCCCTTTCAACCTCTGATTTCCTCTCCATTTTTTGTGAATTTTCTGAGCTGACTGGAAGCACTTTGAGGTACCTTTTGAAGTCCTTTCCTCCTGGATTTGTGGGATGAGGAACATTTTGAGGATTTTTTTTCCTCCCAGATTTATGGCATGAGGAACATTTTGAGGTCCTTTTCCCCCTGAATTTTGAGAATGAGGAACATGTTAAGGTTTTCTCCTCCCGGATTTCTGGGAATGAGAACCATATTGAGGTTTTTTCCTCCGAGATTTGTGGGATGAGGAACATTTTCAAGTTCTTTTCCCCCCTAGATATTGGGAATGAGGAACATTTTGAGTTTTTTTCCCTCAGAGATTTGTGGGATGAGGTACCTTTGGAGAAAAAGAAAGAATGATAACTAAGGTCTGTGGCTCGGGCTCTTTGTCTGAGCCAGCTGACTGTGATTGACCATTATTTAGAAACAACCAACATGGGCCATTCAAAGATCTACCTATTGCCTTCCACAGCAGCAGATAACCATTGTTTACATTTTGTTCCTGAGGCCTCTCAGCTTCTCAGGAGGAAAAAATCCTCAGGAAAGAATTTTTCAGAAAGTATCATGGCTACAGGGATGGTGTTGGGGCGTAGAAATCCACATGTGGGGTTTTTGAGAGAGGACAGGGAAGGGCTGAGGTGAGGCTTTGGCAGGATGGGATGGAGAGGAAATCACTGAAGAGCCAGGGTGGGTTTGGGCAGGCCTGGCCCTGTCAGATTTTGAGACTTTTTTGAGGCTTTGGCAGGGTGGGATGGAGAGGAAATCACTGCAGAGCCAGGGTGGGTTTGGGCAGGCCTGGCCCTGTCAGGTTTGGATGTTCAGGTGTTCCCAGCTCTGTTTGCTGCAGCAGAAGGAAGAAGATTTTGGCATTGATTTCTTCCCTTCACCCCAACCCAGCTGAGGTGCAGGCAGAGGGGCTTGCAGGCTCTGCTCTTTGCTGTCTCCCTCCTCCTCCTCTCGTCCTTCACTTCTCAACCCACTTCATTCCCTTTGCTTCTACCCGTGCCTGACAAGCAAATATCTGCTCTCCCTCTCTGCAAGAACCTTTTCTTCCTCCACTGCCTGATTTTTTCCCTTCTCCAGAACATCTCTAATCTCTTTTCCTGCACTGATAACTGAAATGAGTTCCACTCCCAGCCAGCAGCAGCCTTGGGCAGGGCTGAAGGGCAGGCTCTGATTGACAGGGGATCTCTGGGATTCTGTGGGCTCTGGTGATTTATTTCCCTCTTTTCCCCCTTTTCCCTTCCCATTGGGAATCTGCCACCTGCAGGAGAAAAGGGCAGCCAGGCTTCATTGGCAGCGTGCAGAGGCTGAGGAAGAGGAGGAGGAGATGGAGATGATGAAGGTGAGGGTGAGATCAGCCTGGCTGGGCATGAGTCCTTCAGCCAGGAGCTGTGCAGAGCTGGAAACCCCAGGGGACAGCCAGGAGGAGCACAGAGGTGAAAGAAAGAGAGCAGCAAGGAGGAGGAATAAAAAAGAAAAAAAATAAAAAATAAAGAATGGCACCCTGGAGATCTGGAGAAGAGCCAGAAAGAACAGGGTACAAAATACCAGGGATCTGACAGTTAATTTACAGTCTCCAGGGAGAGAGAGGGAAAAGAGGGGGGAAATGTCTTTGTTGAGAAGAAGCAAATGGTGGGGAAGAGCGTGGATGGTGGTGTGGAATCCTGCTGGCTCCTGGGGTTCCTCCTCTTCCTGAGTGTCCTGATGAATTAAAATCCCATCTCCCCCAGGATCTGAAGGAAAGCCCTGTCCTGGAGCTTTCCTGGCACCACGGGGAGGTTCTGAGTAAGACAAAGGAGAAATCCCAGAGCTGAGCAAGGGCTGTCCTCAGGGTCACATCTGGGCAATCTGCTTTTGGCACAGGTTGGATCTGGAGGGGTCAAATCCTCCAAATTGGATTTGGATCAAATTTGGATTGTTGGGGTCCAAACACATCCAGGTGGGGAGTGGTTTTCTGTTTCTGCTTTTGCCCCAGGAAGGGCAGCACTTTGTCCTCTGCTGTGGCTGAAATTTTGTTCAGCAGAGCTCAGGTTTGGGGGGATGGAGTGGGGTTTTGTGTCCAGAAATGGAAAACCTCATGTTCCTCCTGAAGGTGACACACATCCCGAGGAGCAAGAAGCTTAAAGAAGGGGAAGAGGAAAGAAACCCTAAAAATTCCTGGGTTTTGTCCTTTGAGCTGAGGGTTCCAAGCTGGAGCTGCTGGAACGAGTGAGGTGTGAGGGAGATGGGGCTGAATGTTCCTCATTCCCACAAATCCTGGAGGACAGGACCCCAAAATGTTCCTCATTCCTACAAATCCAGGAGGAATAAAACCTCAAAATGTTCCTCATTCTCAGAAATCTGGGAGGAAAACACCTCAATATGTTCCTCATTCCCACAAATCTGAGAGGAAAGGGCCTCAAAATTCCCACAAAACCAGGAGGAAAGACCTTAAAATGTTCCTCATTCCCATAAATCCAGGAGGATAGGACCCCAAAATGTTCCTCATTCTCACAAATCCAGGAGGGAAAAACCTTAAAATGTTCCTCATTCTCACAAATCTGGGAGGAAAGAGCCTCAAAATTCTCACAAATCTGGGAGGAAAGGACCTGAAAATATTCCTCATTCCCACAAATCCAGGAGGAAGGGACCTCCAAATGTACCTTATTTCCACAAATCTGGGAGGAAAGGACCTCAAAATTCCCACAAATCTGGGAGGAAAAACCTCAATATGTTCCTCATTCCCACAAATCCAGGAGGGAAAAACCTCAATATGTTCCTCATTCCCACCAATCCATGAGGAAAGGACCCCAAAATGTTCCTCATTCCCACAAATCTGGGTGGAAGGGACCCCAAAATGTTCCTCATTGCCACAATCCAGCCCCCAGCTCTCTGGGAGCACCCCCTGCACCCACAGCCTGTGCCCTTCCCTGTCATTGCCACCTGCTGAATAATTCAGTGTACTTTTGGCTGAGGTGCAGAGTGCTTTCCTGGAAGAATCCTCATTTCCTTAATGGGAGGCTCTGAAGTGGCTGAGATCACAGTGCTGGGGTGCTCAGAGCTGGAATTTGGGGTTTGGGGGCACACAGGATGTGTCCAGAGTCTCCTCTGACAGCAATACAGATGCAAAGGTTCTTTTTCACTCTGTCTGGAACAGCTTTGTAATAACAGCAGGAGTCAGAGAGGCATTTTTTATTGATTAAACAATTGAGGCTATTTGTCTTTACCAAAGCAAAAATATTGAGGTGTCTCTCTCTTCCTACATATACATTATAAACATTTATTATGTGCAGCAGGCTCTGTAATCAAGCTGATGTTTATGATGGGCTGGATTGAGATGCTGTAATGGGAGCTGAAGTGCACAGGAAACCTGGTGTCAATATTGTGAATAACCAGGGCTGAGGGGAGGGAGGGAGGCCAGGGGCTGGATTTCTGCAGCAGGAGTGATGTGAACAAAGGGTTTCTTTGCAGTGTCTGCTGCTCTGCTCCCTCCCAGAGATTCCTGAGGTGTTCCTTAGATCAGGCTCCATCCCAGCTATTGGAATATTTGTAATTTGGAAATCTGCAGCTGCACCTCTGTGTGACCTGTGCTCCCCCGAGGCTGAGCAGAGCCCTCTGTGCTGCTGACATCTCGGGGTCCCCCTGCTCTGGGGCTCTCTCTGCCCTCCCCTCTTGGGTTTTCTCACTTTGCAGAGCATTGATGGAGATCTCACCTCTGGATTTGTGTGTTTGTACCAGCAGTAACTGAGCACTCAGGGATAATCTCTGGGTTTACTCTTGCAGATTTCCTTTATTTTGGTTTTTTTTATCCCTTTCTCCCCTTCTCCACATGGAATAATTTACCAACACGGAGGAACACGTGTGTGATGGAGCCTGGGATCCAACAAAGACTTCTTGTTGGATTAAGATTTTCTAGATCCATCTATATCCATCCTTCTTCAATATATATATATATATATATATATAAAATTCCCTAAATAATCCTCCTTTCCTGTCCAGCCAGGAAAGAAGGGGTAGGGAGGATTTTATATATATATATATATATATATATATATATATATATATATATATATATATATATAAAAATATATATATATACACACACACACACACATATATAATATATATTATACATTTTATATTCTATATATATGTACACACACATATATATACATACATATATATACACACACATATATATGCACACATATATATATTATATGTGTGCATATATATATATGTATTTTTTATATATATATGTATATATACATATATATATGTATATATATGTATATACATATACATATGTATATACATATATATATGTATATATATGTATATTATATATATATGTATATGTGTATATATATATTAATATATTATATATTAATATATATTTTATATTATATATATATGTATTATATATATTGAATTTCAGAGCTCAGCTCTGTGCTGTTTGTTCTGATATATTTTGGGGTTTTTTCCCTTTCTCCCCTTCTCCACATGGAATAATTTACCAGCAGTCAGGAACATGTGTGTGATGGAGCCTGGGTGCCTTTGAGGGGTCAGACACTGAGTGTGCTTTGTGGGACCTTGTCCAGATGATCAGTGTGGGAGCTCTCTCTGCCTTGGGCTGGCAAAAGGGGCTCATTTTTGGGGGTGTCCTTCAGGGGCTGAGTTTTCCATGGGTTTCCCAACTGAAAATTCCCAAAATTGCCTTCCTAAGGGAGAAAGAATGCAGGCTGGGAAGGAACCTGAGCCTTCCCAAGGGGGTTTATCCAGGTAGAAGTTTTGGGAAATGGATTTATAGAAAATCTGAATCCAGCAAGAAGTGAAAGACTTGAACCTGGCAGAATTATTTAGGGATTATTATGAAATTATTTGAATTTCAGCGCTCAGATCAGTGCTCAGCTCTGGTTTATTTTGTTTTTTTTTCCCCTTTCTCCCCTTCTCCCCATGGAATAATTTACCAGCAGACAGGAACATGTGTGTGATGGAGCCTGGGTGCCTTTGAGGGGTCAGACGCTGACTGTCAGGATTATTTAGGGATTATTTAGGGAATTATTATGATATTATTTGCATTCCAGCGCTCAGCTCTGCGCTGTTTGTTCTGATATATTTTGAGGGTTTTTCCCCTTTCTCCCCTTCTCCACATGGAATAATTTACCAGCAGACAGGAACATGTGTGTGATGGAGCCTGGGTGCCTTTGAGGGGTCAGACACTGACTGTCAGGATTATTTAGGGATTATTTAGGGAATTATTATGATATTATTTGCATTCCAGCGCTCAGCTCTGTGCTGTTTGTTCTGGCTCCTGGGGAAGCTGTGCCAGGCTGGAGAGGACCCAGCCTCCTCTGTAGGTGTGTTTGTTGATGCAATCTCTAGGTGCACAATATGTCTGTGCACGGCACAGCCACCTTCTCCTGGAAGGAGGGGAGGGCTTGGCTGGAAGCGCTGCCTGTGGCACAGATGGACACGCTGCTCTGCTCTCCCCATGGGATGTGTTGAAGGGATTTTGGATGTGAGCCTAGACAGGGACCTTGGGAGCCACCCAGCCCCTGCAATCGCAGGTACCTGCCTTGGGAAGGCTCCACCAGCACCCACCACCAGCCTGCTCTGGGGTTTTTCCCTTTTATTAATTTTTGGGAAGGCATTTCCAGCTCTAATGGCAGCCGAAATTAATTTCAGAGCTTGCTTAGCTCCATTAACTTTTGTTAAATCATCATCATTGTTATTAATATAATATAAAACATATTTTGTGATGGTGTTCACAGGGCTTTTAGGATGAGGGAAGAGATGAGGATCTGACTCCATGTTTCAGAAGGCTGATTTATTATTTTATGATATATAATATATTAAAACTATACTAAAAGAATAGAAGAAAGGATTTCATCAGAAGGCTGGCTAAGAATAGAATGGGAAGGAATGAATAACAAAGGTTTGTGGCTCGGCTCTCTGTCCAAGCCAGCTGTCTGTGATTGACCATTAATTAGAAACAACCACATGAGACCAATCCCAGATGCACCTGTTGCATTCCACAGCAGCAGATAACCATTGTTCACATTTTGTTCCTGAGGCCTCTCATCTTCTCAGGAGGAAAAATCCTAAGGAAAGGAATTTTTCAGAAAAGATGTCTGCGACAATATTTATATATTTTTTCCTTGGGTATCAATAATCACAGAGAGGAATTAACCACTGGATTTACCTCAGACTGGAATTGTGCATCCTGATTCCCCCCATCCTGATGGTCCTCCATGGGTTGGGGGTTTGCTTAAAAGTCCCCTTCAGCACGAAATTAAAACGTGCCCTTGTCACTGCAGCACTGCAGGGGGTGATTTACATTTCCTCCTTCAGATGAACTTGTCAAACTTGGTGATAATGAAGCAAAAAAAAAGTAAAATTACAATGGGTAAGAAAGAGGTGCCTTGTGAAAAACCTTCCATAATGGAAAATGTCTTTTTTGATGTGAAAATCTTGTGTGTGTGTGAGAAGTAGCACAGCTTTGATTTTTCTGTGATTTAAAACCAATCAGCTTTGTCATGTCCTAGAAGGGAGGAAAGGAAATGAAGCCAGCAGAAATAAAGTGGAATATTTGGATGGAAGTTGTCTGACCTCTCAGAGGGGCTAAAGACAGCCAGGAATGCACCTTTTTATCCCTATTTTTTCTGAGCTGAGCTGGTCCTGGCACAGTTTTCCCACCTTTTGTGTGGATTGAGTGGAGCACAGGAAAATGAGGGTGTTTTAAGAGGCATCTGTGTTCATCTCAGGGTTCATCGAGTTGTCTCCATTCCTTGACTCCCTGCCTGCCTTAATTGGGTGCTGCAGCAGCTCTATATGTTAAAATAAATGAACTTTTCACTGCAAAAGAGGAAAAGAAGAGAGACAGATGATCCCTCAGCAGCAGCTGTTTGCAGAAAGAATCCCACAGAAGCCTCTTTCTTGGCTAATTAGAAATCTGCTTTCCTTTAGGAAGGATAACGTTTACGTTCCTGACTCCTGTTCCTGCTTCTAATTACTTTTTGGAGAAATGAATAAAGGCACTTTCACATGTTTTACTCAGAGTTGCTGAGGCAGAGAGCGCTGGGTGGGAAATGGCTCCTGGAGAGGAGAGAGGAGACAAGAGGAGGAAATCAAGGTGTCACTTTGAGGAGAGGATGTTCATTAAAGCAGAGCATCAGGTTGGAGGCAGCAGAGAAATTTAGGTGGGATCTCTTGGGGGAGGCCGTTTATCCCTGAAAATTCCATCTTTTCCTGCTGTTTCTATGCTTAATGTAATGGAAAAGAGCTGGGGGTTGTGTCCAGCAGGGGTCATGTCCAGCCAGGAAAGGAGGAAAAGTGCAACATATCTCCCCTAAATCCACAAAAACAGGGGCCAGCCAACAACCATCCCCTCAGGATGCAAGACAGGCTCATTCCTTACTGCAGAATTCACATTTTCCCTGGTTGGGGCACTCAGTCCCAGCTTTCCTGCTGTTTCTCTGCCTAATTCAGTGAAAAAAGAGAGGTGGTTGTGTCCAGCCTGGAAAGGAGGAAAAGTGAAACACATCTCCCCTAAATCCACAAAAACAGAGGCCAGCCAACAACCATCCCCTCAGGATGCAAGATAGGCTCACTCCTTACTGCAGAATTCACATTTTCCCTGCTTGGGACACTCAGAGCCTGAAGGGAAGCCCAGCCCAGGAAGGGGTGGAGGAACAGCAACAAAGCCTCCACCCTGCCGTGCTTGGAGGTGGCTTTGGGCCCCCAGAGGTGGGTTTTAGCTCCCAGAGGTGGGTTTTAGCTGCCAGGAGTGGCTTTGAGTTCTCAGAAGTGAGTTTGGCCTGCTAGAGATGGTTTTGGGCTCCCAGGGGTGGTTTTGGGCTCCCAGAGGTGGCTTTGGCCTCCTAGAGATAGTTTTGGGCTCCCTGGGATGGTGTTTGGTTCCCAGAGATGGCTATGGGTTCTCAGAGGTGGTTTTGGGTTCTCAGAGCTGGCTTTGGCCTCCTAGAGATGGTTTTGAGTTCCCAGAGACGGCTTTGGGCTCCCAGAGGTGTTTTTGGTTCCTGGTGATGGCTTTGGGCTCCCAGAGGTGGTTTTTGGTTCCCAGAGGTGGTTTTTGGTTCCCAGAGATGGCTTTGGGCTCCCAGTGATGGCTTTGGGCTCCCAGAGGTGGTTTTTGGTTCCCAGAGATGGCTTTGGGCTCCCAGAGGTGACTTTGTGATCCCAGGGGTGGTTTTTGGTTCCCAGAGGTGGTTTTGGGCTCCCAGGGGTGGTTTTGGATTCCTAGAGGCGAATTTGGATTTCCAGAGATGGTTCTGGGCTCCCAAAGGTGACTTTGGGCTCCCAGAGATGGTTTTGGGCTCCCAGGGGTTGTTTTGGGTTTCTAGAGGTGACTTTGGGTTTCCAGAGATGGTTTTGGGCTCCCAAAGGTGACTTTGGGCTGCCTGGGATGGTTTTTGGTTCCCAGATGTGGTTTCGGGCCCCCAGAGGTGTCCGTGGGCCCAGGGGTGCAGGAGGCAGGGGCAGGGGTGGCTGCAGGAGGAAGGTGAGTCCCAAAGGCACCCCAGGCTCTGCTGGGAGGGTTCCCTGCCCCACCTCACCTCAGCATCCCCCCGTGGAGCACAGGGGCTTTCCAAGGAAGGGAAACGTGGAGATCAGCCCAGCCAGCTCCATTCCCCCTTGGCAGTGGGAATTAAAACCACTTTGGGGTTCTGGATTAGTGATTACCAGACAGGGGGGGTCCACTGGAGCTGTTTGATAGCTGGAGAATGGAGCAGCTTTAGGTAAATTCATCACAGAACAAATGCTCAGGAAAATGAAATGTTCAAGCTAAAATTCTGGAAAACAGCACACGTGCTCGTTTGGCATCTGCTGAGAAACAAGCTTTGATTGTTTGCCATGAAGGAAGAATTTAGTTTTGAAATGTGCTTCATCTTTTTATTAAGGTTATAAATATTGAAATTGGAACAAAGCATTTTGCTCGGCCTGAAACAAAGAATTCTCTTTTTTTCCCTCTTTTTTTCCCCTGGGATTTCAGGGTGTCTCCTCCAGACTGGAAACTGCTGCTGGGTTTCTTTTTATGTGTGCAAGGGGTGGTGATTTAAGCAAAACCTTTCTCTTCCTCTGCTGAACTTTTTTAAAGCCTTGAGCAGGTGTTAGTTTGCAATCCAGCAATTCAATTACTCTGGGCAATAAATTTCAAGGTAAATGTTGGAAGCTCCATCACTTGAAGTACCAATGTTTTTCTTTTTTTTCCTCCCAGTCTTCAGGGTAGTATCATCAGCAGTGGAAGTAATGAAGCCTGGTTTCCTATGGATTGCTTTCTCATGCTTGGGCTCTTTGATAACTAAATAATTCCAGGCTCTGACTGAGTGCCCCAGCCACAGGAAAAGCTGGATTGGGTGTAAATTCTCTAATAAGGAGTGAGCTCTCCTTGCATCCTGCCTGTCCCTGAGGATGCTGAGAGCCTGGTTCTTGTCTGGCCTCGGTTTTTGTGGGGCTGGGAGGGTTTGGAGGAGCTGCCTCTGGACAATGTGCTGCAGGTGGGTTTGTTTGTGGGTGGCTTTGCTGTTTCCATAGGAAAGCAGGTTGGGAGGATAGGTGGGTAAAGGATATTTTAGGCAGGCGGACCTGGTGGAGTCAGTGCCACCATTTCTGGACTCTGAGAGGAGGGAGGGGGATGTTTTTTTCCGGGGAATGTGTGAATAAACACGTCCATTAACACGGTGACAAACAGGACTTGACATAGAGGGTGGTGCTTAAATTAAAACTGCTCGTTTACCATGACCAGGGGATGGATTTCAATGCTTGGTACCAAAGCTGCATTTTTACCACAGGGTTACTTCCATTGCATTAAAAAAAAAAAAAAATCCATTTCTCCACTAGAGATGCAATTTTCCTAAATTCCCTGTACATTTTTTTTGCTGTTATTTGTTTTTAGCAGTGTGATTAAACAAAAGCTTTGGTGAAAAGCGTGAGTGGCTGGGCAATAAGGAGGGAAAGGAGTGAAATGTGTGTTTCATTTCTTGCCTGGGAGCTCCACAGACTGAATTCCCCCAGCTCCTGGTGGGATGGTGCTGCTGCTGTCCAGAATCCAATAAAAGAGTGAAAATCCAGGGGCAAAATCAGCAGGGGACAGTGACAAATCTTTCTGTACAGATAATAAGTGAGAAGCTGATAAGTGGCAGCCCAGGCAGGCAATTAATACAATGGATTAATAAGAAAATTCCTCTGGGCTGAGTTTTCAGCCCTTTCTGGAGGGATGGACATCTCCAGGAATTAAAACAAATAAAAATAAATAAGCAGTGGCTGTGGAGCAGAGCAGGTGATTGAATCCTGAGATGGATAATGAGGTGATTAATGAGGGTTTGCTGCTGATGGACAAACCCAGCAGCTCCCCTCGCCCTGGGAGTGATGCTCAGCTTCCCTCCCTGCTCAAACTTTTCCAGGAGCAATGAGAGGGGAGAGAAGGGAAGACCTGGCCCCCTCTCAGCTTGATTTATGATCCAGCCCTTTTGTAACAAGATTTCCAGTGTTGTAAAATATTAAATACATCCTTATATTCAATATCACATTTTGATACATTTCATGCCTCATTTGCTTCTGGAGTCAAGGACAACTTCACATTTTTCATGGCACCGGGCCCAGATTTGTCTATTTATTTATTTTTAATCACTGCATTTTTCTCTTTTTTATACCTGTATCGTTCTGGATTAGATCTTGGGAACCATAGCAACCTATTCCACTGGGTGGATTCAGGTCTCCAGCACGTGGCAACTTTTTTGGCTTGGCTGATTCCCCCCGGGGGCTGCCATGCAGGTACCATCCACGGGGGAATTGTGGATTTTAGGAGAAGGGAGAGAGGTGGTTTTGTGCTGGATTGGAGGCTGAGGCAGCAGCTCTGTCCCCGGTGGTGTCACTTTGAAACAAAAGCTGTTTTGTGGAGCAGCTCACGTGCTGGAATGAGGGGGATTAAGTGGGATTTGCTGCCACTCTTCAAGGGGGATGCACACGGCTCCCGTGAGTTGGGGAGGGGCTGGAATTGGTCGCTGTGGGAGGTTTTTGTTTATTTTTTTCTCTCACTTTGGGGGAGAGCAGCTGCTTTGTGAGTGGAGTCAGCGCAGAGGGACTCTGCTCCTGCAGGGACAGGAGCTTGTGCTGGATGTTTGTGACCAGAGCAGGGCACAAATGAGCTCTGTCCTATCTCAGCTCTGGGTGCATCCTTTAAATCCAGTATTCAACCAAGTGCTGCTGTGGGGATGTGGTTTGGGTTTTTCTCCCATCCCTCAGCCCAGATCCATCCCCCTTACCTTCACATCTCTTTAAGTCAACAGAGAGCAATTGGCCTGTGTTCCCTCTGAGGTGACATCTCAGATGTGACTCATCCTCTGGGCTCAGCTTGTCTTTCCCTTTTTATGAAATCCTCTTTTCTCTTCCTACTGCCAAGGTGACTGCATTTTTTATTTTTTTTTTTATTTTTTTGGTCTAAGAAAGTACAGCAAGAGCCACTTGTAAGGAACAGGAGCTCCAGGAGCTCTGCCTTAGGACCGAGACAGACGGTCCTGAGAAGTGAGAGTAATTAAAAACTGAAATATCTCCCCTAAGGCTTGTGGTCAATTATCCATGAATGGCAACTTCAGCTTGTGATTGGATGCTTTTCCTTGAAGGATAAAGCTGGAGCTGGAATGAGCTCAGGAAGGCCCATGGCTGGTTGTTTTGGAAGGGGGCCTGGACAAGCACAGGAGTCCTGACTGATCTGTCAGAGGGAGCTGCTTTAGCAGAAGAACCCAGCTTTATTTCCAGATTTCTTTTCTGATTCTTTTAAGCTGCTCCAGCTTTGCCACCGAAGCCAAATTCCTGAAATTGGCTTCAAAGCTGAAGTGGCCACAAGGCTTTGGAGGGAAAAGTTTCCAGCTTTTGCCCTTCCAGTTCTTAGGAGCTTCCACAAGTGCTCAGCACCCAAAAATGAAATAATTCCAGTGATAACATCTCTGGATGGGCAGCACTGAGCTGCTCTTGGGGGAAGGTCAGGTGTCCTGCAGGAGTGACTTGGAACCTTCTGTCCTTTGGCAAAGGAGCCCGTGAGGGATGAGAGCCTCACAAATGAGAAACAAACAGCTTTTCTCTGTAGGACAGCTTGTATCTGAGCAGGAAAACTTCTAAGACTTGGGATCAAAAACAATCTTCAAAGCCCTTTTTTATAAATGAAAGTATCAACAGGAGTCAGGGGGGTTTGGTTGAGGGGCTCTTACAAATCCCACGAGGTGCTTATCTGCCTCTTTGGCAGCTGAGACCCTTTGAAAATCTGTCCCAAAACAATTCTGGAAATTTACACTTCTAAATTACCTGCCTGCCCACAAACCCTGCCTTTTCCTAATTGCCACATCAATTAAAATCCTGCCTGTGCTGCTGCCAGCAGCCCCTGGTGGATGGTGGGCAGTGCAGGAGCTTCACCCTGGCTGCTTTTTATGATCCCCACTCTTTGGGAAGGCAGCAGAATTTACTGAGGGAACCTGTCTTTGTTCCCTCCTTCCCATCCAGCAAGCTAATTGAAAACAACATGAATGTTAATGATGCATTTCGCATTTGGAAGTTAGAGGGGTGATTAATACGTTGTACATTGTATATTAACACCTTCTCAGGGGCATAATGAAGACAAAATATATGCTCTGAGACGGGGCTGTTTATTTCTCCTTGTGTTCCCTGTGTTCCACCACCCCTTCCCACGGTGAAATACAAGCTTTCCAATCCAGGGGGTTTTGTTTCAAAGCATAATTTTAAATCAATCAATAAACTTTTATGTCTTAATCATTTTCTCTTTTAATTTCCCCCCCTGTTTTGATCAGGTGGCTGGAACTAAAGGCACAAAGGGAATGGGATTTGAGGAGGGAGAGGCCAGAGATGTGCCAGGTTCCTGGAGCTATCACCTCATAGTGCTGGTGAGGAGGAAAGCTGGAAAAAGGGAAAAAAGCTTTCCCTGGATTCTTCCTTCTGCTCCTTGACTGATGGCTCCAGGATCCTTGTAATGCTGCTTTTTTTCCTTTAATTATGGTGATAAATGGCTGCTGTGGCTGGAGCTTGGCTGGAGGCCGGGGCCCTGATGGATCTGGGAGGCTGCTGGAGGCTCTGAGCACATCCCTGTGACCAGCACAGATCAGGCTCCTCCATCCCTGCCTGGGGCTGCTCTGAGCCCAAACTGGGCCACCTCTGCCTCTTCATCCCTCAGCCTGCCAGGGATTGTCACCTCCTGGGTCTGGGTGCTGCTGTGGTCCCAACCTCGCTGTTGGTTTTGTGGGATTATTATAGTAATAATCACAATAATAATAACAATAATAACAATAATGATAATGGTAATAATAATAATAATAATAATAATAATAATAATAACAATAATAATACTAATAACAACAATTGGTTATTATTATTATTATTATTATTATTATTATTATTATTATTATTATTATTATTATTATTATTATTATTATTATTATTATTATTATTATGATGGATGCTCCAACCTGGCCTTGTACACTTGGGGGTAGTAGGAGATATCCCTGCCCATGTCAGGGGGTGGAATTACTGATTTTTTAGGTCCATTCCAACCCAGGCCATTCAGTGGTTCCCCACCATTGGTATTCACCTGTTGCTCTGTGTGTGTGCTGGAGGTTTCTTATTTTCAGTGTGACTTTGTGTGGTGACATTGGAACTGTTCCCTCAGCTTGGGATTTTGGCCGGGCTGGTTTATGAGGGACAGCGTGTGATTTATTTTGTGCGTGTGTGTAATGGAGAATGTCTGGTTCAGTGCCTAAATGTGCTCATGTTGCAAGTGTGGGATCTGCTGGAATTCTCACAAATCCCACAAATCATCAGGGACAGTGGAGCTGTAACCTGGAAAAGCCCTTCAGGTGGGAAAGCAGGACACTGATGCTCCAAACCTTCAGCATCAAGAGCAGGGAGCAGATCCACAACCAGGTGGATAAAACCTCAGCACAGACCTGGAATTTTTAATTCCAGCTGTGACAGAAACCTCTGAGCCCTTCTGGCCACCCCAGCCCCTCTCCATGGGCAGCAAGGCTGATGAGCATCCTCAGTTTTGCCTCTCTGAGTAGAAAAATCTGGGAAATTCGAGTTTTCTGAGCTGAAAACTCAAGGAAAATTGAGTTTTCTGAGTAGAATACTGGTTGGGAATGTTGTGGTGGTGGGTGGGAGCTGATTATGTAACTGCAGGAAGGGGAAGGCGGGCACGGGAGCTGTAACACCTCTATAATTAAGCACAACAAACAGCCAGAAAACAACAAACACTTCTTAAACCCCGTTCTTGAATTATTATTTTCCTGCTTTGGCAAAGTTGTTAAGAGGGGAAAGCAACAGGGGGAGAAGCATCTATGTATTAATTCATTAAATGTGTTAGAAACCTTTTTTTTGGCGGGGGGGGAGGTTGGTTTATTTGGGTTTTTTTTTTTTCTTTTTTTTTTTTTTTTATTTTTAATGAATGAAAATTAAATCAGAGAATGGGTAGAGAGCCCTGGTGAGAGCAGCAGAGCTCCCTCAGGCTGTAGGCAGCTCCTATTAATAGCACCTGGCACTGCTGCTCCCACCAGTTGGGTGAAAAAGGGCCCCAGCTCTGGAGTGTTTTTCCAAACCTGGAGTAATTCCTGCTCTGCAAGCCGAGTGTTTATCCACTTTCTGAATGAATGGAAATGTGCTTTATTTATTAAAATGAGTAAAATGCCTTTTTCCCTTCAGGACTTGGCATATTTTTGCTGTCCTTGCTGCCTCCTCTCCCTTTTATCTGCCTTTAAGCCATGTATTTGCATTAAACCAGCATAAAACTCTGTTTTATCTGGATGATGGTGGGCTCAAATTAAAACCCTCGGGTTTTTTGGCTGCATCCCTGCCCTCAGAGCAGAATCCTGTGGCTGTGGACACGATCCTACCCTGCTGCATCTCAACCTCCTTCCTTGCTTGCCTCTAATTAATCTCCCGTTAATAACCCAGCCCAAATGAGAGCGGACAGAGCTGGAATTTTGAGTGATGTTACCGGGGAATCTTCCAGGTTGGTGGGGCAGGGTTTGATCCTCCAGCTGTGCTGGATTTACTGCTGCTCCTGCCCTGACCTCCTGCTCCACCAGGCGTTCCAGCCTGGCCATAAATCCGGGGCTGCTGCCTCTCCCGGCCTCGTGCTCGCTGTTCCATGTCCATCTGTCTGTCTGCTGCCTCTCCAGGGCTCACATTCCCATTTTTTAGGGCCGTGTCCTTGTTTATCTGCAGCTCGCCTGGTGCTGGTGGGTGAGGAGGAGGGTGGTGCTCTCCCAGTTTGAGCAGCTTCTCTGCCGTGACACCTGAGCAAACCTCGCTGGGTGAGGGAGTGTGAGTGAGGAAGAACAGGCTGGAAAACCTGGAAAACCATCTCCCAACCTGCAGAATTCCAATAGCTGTCAAGGCCTGGGTGCCACCCATATTTTGGATTATTTACCATAAAGGAAACCCCAGCACATGCTCCCACCCGCCACAACAACATTCCCAACCAGTTTTCTATTCAGAAAACTCCATTTTCCCAGAGTTATCTACTCAGAAAACTCAATTTTCCCAGATTTCTCTACTCAGAGAGGCAAAACTGAGGATGCTCATCAGCCTTGCTGCCCGTGGAGAGGGGCTGGGGTGGCCAGAAGGGCTGTAAGGGGGTGTTGTAAGGTCTTTTTTTTTTTTTGCTGTTTTTTTTTGTTTTGTTTGTTTGTTTTTTTTGTTTTGTTTTTTTGTTGTTGTTTTTTTGGGTTTTTTTTGCTCGTGGATAAGGATTTCCCAATCCTGGAATTGTGCTTTGGAATTGTCACGGTTGTGCCAAGAAAAAGTCTGGAATGCTGCTGGCACCTGGAGGCCTGAAGGAATGATCCCAGGGCTGCATCAGCAATTCCACTGTCCTGAACGCTCAGGGAGGAGCCAGTGACTGCCCTTAGAACCCTTCCCATGTGGAATTTCCTCTTCCCCACCCTGAGGCAGAGTAAATCCAAGCTGTCACCATCCATAAGCGTGAGCCCTGCTGTACAAGCCCTCAGCAGATTGCAGGAGCTGCTTCCAGGAGAATAATTCAGGGGATAAGGAGTCCCCAGGTCCAGCTTAGGAATGGTTTGTAATCACTCCCAGGGAGCAATTCCAGCATCCATCATCCTGGGATTCCTGGGAAGAACCACACCTGTGGTGATGAGGGGGAGAAAAGGAAATTTGGGGCAGTTTGTGGGGTTTTGCCATAGAGTTGGAGTGTGGGAAGCATCACTGGGGCAAGGAGGAGTAAAGGGGCTGGTTAAAAAGATAAAGGCACAGACCTGAATGTCATTTTAGAAACCCTGATTATAAAAAAAAAAAGAAATCCAAGTCAGAGGCTGTTAAGAGCAGAGTGAAGGCTCAGATCAATAGGCTTTGAATGAATTCCTATAAAAAGGAAGAATTTGGGTTTGACTTTGTAGGCACACTGCAGGAGAATAGAATCCATTGTCCCCAAAGGAGCTGTTCCAGCCCTCCTCTCATCGAGATACTCGGGGATTTTAAAACCTGCCAGCTTTTAGTGGTGCTGGTGAAGGGAAAAAAAGGTAGAGAAGTGGAAATTAAACCACAAATGCTCACAATAAAATACTGATAGAAATGGAGGTGGACAGGGAAGAAGAGAGAATCTGGACTCAGCATCAGGGGAGCAGTAACTCACCTGTGTGTTTGGGCTGCTCTCAGGCACTGCTGCAAAGGCTGAAACCAACCCAGAGTTGGGGTTTTGGTGTATTTTGGTGTCAAAAATCTGATTCCCATCCAGGAAATTGCTTGAGTGCCCACCACCTTTTGAAATAAGCCCAAAATGTGGGCACGGAAATGTTTTCCAAGCACAGCCCTGAATGTGGTGGCTCAGCCCTCCTGCAGTGCCAGCTGTGGTTCTGCTGGAGCAGAGATCCTGCACAAGGGAGGAGTTTTCCTCTGCAGCTCCAGGGCTGCTGGAGAAGGGCCTGGGCTCCCTCTGGCAGTGGATTATTTACCATAAAGGAAACCCCAGCACACTCTCCCACCCACCACAACAACATTCCCAACCAGTTTTCTACTCAGAAAACTCCATTTTCCCAGATTTCTCTACTCAGAGAGGCAAAAATGAGGATGCTCATCAGCCTTGCTGCCCGTGGAGAAAGCTGCTCCTCTGGCAATGCAGTGGGCAAAGGCTGCTGGGGTGTCCCAAACCCCAGATTGTATCTGGGTAGGAACTTTTGAAGTCTCAGATTGTATCCTGGTAGGAATGTTTGAAGTCTCAGATTGTGTCCTGGTAGGAATGTTTGAGGTCTCAGATTGTATCCTGGTAGGAATGTTTGAAGTCTCAGATTGTATCCAGGTAGGAACTTTTGAAGTCTCAGATTGTATCCGGGTAGGAATGTTTGAAGTCTCAGATTGTATCTGGGTAGGAATGTTTGGAGTCTCAGATTGTATCCGGGTAGGAATGTTTGAAGTCTCAGATTGTATCCTGGTAGGAATGTTTGAGGTCTCAGATTGTGTCCTGGTAGGAATGTTTGAGGTCTCAGATTGTATCCGGGCAGGAATGTTTGAAGTCTCAGATTGTATCCGGGTAGGAATGTTTGAGGTCTCAGATTGTATCCTGGTAGGAATGTTTGAGGTCTCAGATTGTATCCTGGTAGGAATGTTTGAAGTCTCAGATTGTATCCAGGTAGGAATGTTTGAGGTCTCAGATTGTATCCTGGTAGGAATGTTTGAAGTCTCAGATTGTATCCGGGTAGGAACGTTTGAGGTCTCAGATTGTATCCTGGTAGGAACGTTTGAGGTCTCAGATTGTATCCTGGTAGGAATGTTTGAAGTCTCAGATTGTATCCTGGTAGGAATGTTTGAAGTCTCAGATTGTATCCTGGTAGGAACGTTTGAAGTCTCAGATTGTATCCTGGTAGGAATGTTTGAAGTCTCAGATTGTATCTGGGTAGGAATGTTTGAAGTCTCAGATTGTATCCTGGTAGGAATGTTTGAGGTCTCAGATTGTATCCTGGTAGGAATGTTTGAAGTCTCAGATTGTATCTGGGTAGGAATGTTTGAAGTCTCAGATTGTATCTGGGTAGGAATGTTTGGCTCCTCCCCTGGGCGGAGCATCTCCCAATGAGATGACAGAATTTCATCAGCCATGCAAGGACACTCCAGAAGATAATTAATAATTAATGGCCCATGAACAGCAGAGATCTCCTGGAGGGAGGATTGCTTGTGGAAGAGATAAAGAAAACTGCCCAATGAACAGAGATAACTGCCCCACCTCTGACAGATGGGAACAGAATCCACACTTATCTGACAGCCCAGGACATTTGGTGTCCTGCCAGCCATCGGCACTGTGGGCTTCTGGAAAAACCTCATTTGGGATTCTGGAAAACCGCTTTAGGATTCAGGAAAACCCCATTTGGGCTTCTGGAAAAACCCCACTTGGGCTTCTGGAAAAACTTTATTTGGGATTCAGGAAAACCCCATTTGGGATTCTGGAAAAACCCCATTTGGGATTCTGGAAAAACCCCATTTGGGATTCTGGAAAAACCCCATTTGGGATTCTGGAAAAACTCCATTTGGGATTCTGGAAAAACCCCATTTGGGATTCTGAAAAAACCCATTTGGGATTCTGGAAAACCCCTTTGGGATTCTGGAAAAGGGAGAGAGCCTTTGGGTCTTGGTTTTTAACATGATGATGGAAAAATGCCACCAAGGGCTCCTTGCATGTGTCACTTCCTGGTGCCAGTGCGGGGTTGATCTGGATTTTTGGAGAAGGCCACTCCAGCTCCTCTCCAAAGCCCATCAGGAGCGTGTGGGGCCAGCAGGCAGCTCCAGAGCCCTGCTGGCAGCTTTGATTCTCCCCTTGCACACGACAGGGATGAATTGGCGGCACAGCGGATGACTAAACTGCTTCGTTACCGCGTCGTTAATTACCTTCATCCCCGCGCTGCTCTGGCCCACGCTCTGAGGCACAGCACTGACCTGATGCTACCAGAGCTGTGCTGCTTGTCCTGAGCTGTCAGGGGGAGAATTATGAGAGTCTCTTCATCTGGTGAATCACTGCTCTGGTTTGGGGGTGAGAGGAGGGATTTTTGCAGGGGGAATTTACCTCGCGTAACCCACCCGGTTTGTGGCTGCAGTCGGCTCTTGGAGTGACTTCTCCCATGCCCTGTCCCACTGTGGGCATGGGAATGGCTGAGCTGCTGCACCACAGGGCAGAAATCCCTGTGGAAATGTTGCTAAAAGCTGTTATTTCCTCATTTTGCTCAATATTTAGGTTTTTCTGGCAGCGCTGTCTGTAGACTCCAGGTATAAAATGTTAATGGCAGCATCTTCTGGTTCTGTTCTGGCATTTTGAGGCACAGGGTGGAATTGTTGGGGTTGTGCTGTGCAGGGATTCAGATGATCCTTGTGGGTCCTTTCCAGCTGAGGAGATTCCACGATTCTCTGTCTTTTTTGTTTTTTCTTTGTTTTTGCTGTGCAAAGCAGGGCTTGATTTGACTGACAAGACACAATTTTGGGGACAAGGAGCCGTGATGATTTCATTTAGGGCACTTCTGTGGTGCAAATAAATGGCAATAAAGCCCAGCTAGGCAGAAGGAGCAGGCTGTGGGCTGGGAGGAGGGAAACACACTCCAAGTGCAGCTGGAAAAATGCTGCTCCAGGTTCCCAGAGCCTGGGTTATTCCTGGCCAGAGCTAATGATGATGTATGAGCCTTGCAGAACACTCTTCATCCTGACACCCCTGCTGGAGAGGTCTGTGACATTATTCTCACTAGGTACAGGTGGGAAAATTAATGCATGAGGAGAGAAAGTTTGGCCAAGCAGCAGAGCCAGGGAGGAAATCTTGGTGTCCTGAAGCAGTGTCAGGCTTTGCCTCACAGGAGCCCTGAAATTCCCTGCAAATTCCCAGCTCCTGGAGTTTGCTGGTGCTGTGATTACTAAATCCTGCTGTTCTGGAAGGTCAGCAAGCTTTATTCCCCTTGTTCTTCCATAATTCCTTGTCTGGTGGGGTGGCACAAAGGGCTCTGAACCCCATGTCCCAGCTTCTGCCAGGAGAAAAATCAAACACCAATTTATCAACATCATCATCATCATCTCCCTCCTCCACATTGCCAGTGCTTTAACTCTCCCAGACTGCTCCCAGAGCTTGTTGCAAAATTTTTGAGGGTTTTTTTTGGGATATCAAAGTTTCTACAAGTCCCTAAAAAGCCTTGGGAAGGAGCAAGGCCCATGGCTGGTTTGGGATGTGTCCTATGGATGGGGTGACACCTGTGGGTGCAGGGCTGCCCAGTCCCAGGGACACTGGGCACCCCTTTTCTTATCCTGGTTTTGGGGCAGAATCCTCATTTTTAGCATGGACAAATGGAATCCTCATTTTTTTAGCATGGACAAAGGAATCCTCATTTTTAGCATGGACAGTCACACAGCCCTGGTGACATCCTGAGCTGTGGCACAGACCTGCCCAGCGCCTCCCTGCTGTCCCTGGGAGCTGATGTTGGCTCTCTTTTGGGAAACTTTTGGCTCATTAAGGGCTTTATCACCTGGAGAAGTCACTGGGGTGGAAAGAGCCATTTCTGGCCGCTGGAAAATCCCTGCTATTTATCCCCTGAGCTAAAGGTCAGGCTGGCAATCTCCCCCACTTAGATAAAATAAGAAACCCTCCCCTCTCTGCTGCCTGGAGTGATTTTTGTTATCCCAGCACTCCTGTGGGAGGGAGAAATGGACTTGGGGAGATTCTGGTGCTGGTTCTTTGCTCGCTCAGAGGATTTCTCACATCCCCACCCCATGCTCAGATGTTGCTGCTGCCCACCAGGAGCTGATTAAATGTTAAGGGGAGCTCGAGATTCCCAGTGCAGCTGTGCAGGATGTGGCACAGCCCAAAATTCCAGCCAGGCTAAAATGAAATTAAAGTTTCCCAGCGTGGTGTTTTATGAGGAGGAGTAAGGAAAAAAAAATATAATAATAATATTAAAAAAAGAGATGGGTTAAAAGAAAAACTCCAAACAAAAAAGAGCCCCCTGCAGAGTTCATCTGGTGGATGGAGTTACATTAAGTGAATGGAAATTAAAGGCTTTTCATAGAGATCTTCAGTATAATTTGATGGAAGACTTTAATTATTTCAAAGTGCCTAAGAAAAGGAGCTTAGAATGATTTTGGGAAGATGGTGGAGGGAGGGGGGGAGCTTTCATAAAAATATCTCTGTTCAGCAGCGTTTTGAGCTGCTGTTGGGCTGAAAGGCTGCTGTCAGCTCCAAGGGAGGGATTTGAAAATCCTGTGCCCCCCATCCCTCCCCAGAGAGCAATTCCTGCCTGAGTGGCAGCAGGAGAGGGACAGGGATGGGAGGAGGAGGAGCAGGGAGGCTGCAGGGCTGCCAGGCTGCTCCTTTATCAGCCCTTCCCAAGGCACGGGGAGGGAGAGGGCTCCTGGCTGGGAGCGTGAGGGATTTGGGAGCTGTCCTGGAGCTCCAGACAGAGCCAGGATCCTCTCCTGGGCACCCCGGGGATGTGCTGCAGCTGTCACTCATCCAGTTCTTGCTTGGACAGCTCAGGAATTAATGGGTCCTTGTCTGCTCTCCAGGTTGACATAAATCCAGGGATCTGGAGGCTGTCCATTCCTTCCTGGGGTTTGGATGCTCTGCTCCTGCCTCCAGCCTGCCTTGGGTTTGGGCAGAAGTGTGGCCTTGTCCTGCTCTGGATGCTCAGGGTTCTCAACTCCTCCTCTTCCCCAGACACTGAAATTCCTGTTCTCAACTCCTCCTCTGCCCCAGACACTGAAATTCCTGTTCTCAACTCCTCCTCTTCCCCAGAAACTGAAACCCCACCTCCTGGGCCCCTCTCTGGGATGGGGAGGGCAGGAACCTGAAGCACTGGGGGCAGGACAGGACAGAATCAGGTTTAGAATCCAACATTTAGGTTGGAAAAGACCTCAAAGACCATCGAGTCCAAGCTGTCCAAACCTCACCTTGCCCAGAGCACTGAGTGGTTCCTTGGACACCTCCAGGGATCTCCAAACCTCCCTGGGCAGCCCTGCCAATGTTTGACAACCCATTCAGTGCAGGAATTCGTCCTGCCAGGATTCTGCCACCCATCCCTGGACTCTTCTCTTTCTCTTCTCTTTCTCTTCTCTTCTCTTTCTCTTCTCTTCTCTTTCTCTTCTTTTCTCTTTCTCCTTCTCTTTCTCCTTCTCTTTCTCCTTCTCTTTCTCCTTCTCTTTCTCCTTCTCTTTCTCCTTCTCTTTCTCCTTCTCTTTCTCCTTCTCTTTCTCCTTCTCTTTCTCCTTCTCTTTCTCCTTCTCTTTCTCCTTCTCTTTCTCCTTCTCTTTCTCCTTCTCTTTCTCCTTCTCTTTCTCCTTCTCTTTCTCCTTCTCTTTCTCCTTCTCTTTCTTTCTCCTTCTCTTTCTCCTTCTCTTTCTCCTTCTCTTTCTCCTCTCTTCTCTCTCTCTCCTCCTGGAGAAGAGAGGAGAGAGCTCCAGGGATGGGTGGCAGAATCCTGCTCAGGAACAATTCCTGCACCAAAAGGAGCCCAGAGTCCCTTCAGCTCCAGCAGGAGGGAGGGAGCAGCAGGGTCTGGAGGGGCTCTGGGTGTTTGCAGCCCTATTGAGCAGCTCCTTGGAAGTGCTTCTCCTGCAGGATGGAGAATCTGAGCCTGCTCAGGGTTCAGGGTTAACCCAGCGCCTCAGTAACAGCAAATTCTGCTCTGTTTATTGCTGAGGGTGTTGTTTTCTGGGTTGTTTTTTTCCTTGATGTGTCAAAGGCTTTCTGCACTGATCTTTCTTTGCTGCATCCCCTGGCTGGAGCTGCTGCTGGAGGAAGAGGAGGCTTGGCCAGGCCTGGTGTCACTGCAGGGCTTTGTGCTCTGCTTTTCACCATTTTCACTTTGTCCTGTCAGCACCCAGCCCCATCTCTGTGCCACGGGGTGGAATTGGGGCCCCCAGGGATGGTGCCCAGGTCAGTGGCTGAAATCCAGGTGTGCAGTGACCTTCCTGATGTGCTCTCACCCCAGCTGCCATGGTGGGGGCACAGAACATCCTCTGAGCTCAGGGCAGGGCTGCTCTCCCTCCAGGAATCATGCTGGTAGCTGCTTTTATTGCTGGTTTAAAGCTCTATTTGCACACAACAGGCTGCCCTTGCTCTGTTAATAGCAGGTCACCATCTCCCCGAGCTCTCTGAGGGTTTGTTGGGGGTGGCAGAGAGAGATTGGCCCCCTGATGTTTGTGATTTAATTCAGGCTGAGGGATGGAGAGCAGGAAAAGCTGCTCTGATCAAGATCCTTCCTCCTCCTTCAGTGCTGCTCTCTCCCACCAGCAGTATGGGAACTACTTTTGGGAAGGAATAATGTGAATTTTAGCATTACCAGCTTTTCTTCTCGGGGGCAGGGGGAGGCTCAGGGGCTGCCGTTTGACAGCAGTCAGCAGCAATCAGCTGGGCCAGTGGCTGCTGGAGTGGTTTGGAAGCCTGCTGGGCTCCAGACTGCTTCCAAACGAGCTGTGCTGAATCACAGCCACTCCAGACACTCCCTCTGCCTGGAGAGGGGCTGAGGTGAAGAGAATTCCAGCAGGTGGAGGAATGAAAACCCAAGTGGTTCCCACGAGCTGGGGAGTTAAGGCAGCCTGGAGAGTTGTTTGTGCCTCGTGGCTGAGCTCAGCGAGCTCTAATTGATGATTTCCCCACGTTTAGGGCATGCACAACGTCCCTCCCTGGCGGATTCATTGGTGCCTGGTGGGAGCTGAGCTAGGCGTGCAGCCCTTCCCTCTGAGAGGAAATCTTCCTCTCCTCCAGCAGAATGTGGTTTCATGAGACTCAGAGAATCCAGGAGGTTTTTATGAGCCTGCATCCCCACGAAATTTGGCTGGGAGCTGGCCATCCTCTTCCAGATTGATTCAGGATGGGCACAGAAGTGGCTGTTGGAAGCTCAGCTGTTTAATCCTCTTTTTCTGTGCTGCTGACACACAGGAGGAGTGCCTGGATGGGGAAGAGCAGATTCAGGATGTCACATCCCTGGGTCCTCATCTGAAGGTTGGATCTCTGTGGCCTTGAGGTGACAGCTGCACTAGGATAGGGTGGATTTTAGGTCAAGATACCAACATTAAAGTTGGCTGAGCCTGGTTAATGAGGACAGTTCATGCCAGAGTTGGAGGAGAGTGATGAGATGAGGATTCCAGAGCGCTCAGCTTGGGCATAACTTTGTCCTTCCCTCATTGAACTGGAATTGATGTCAAGCCAGCGATGAGAACAACTGCACAGGCAGCTCTGGGAAGGGCTGCTCCTTGCCCAGTTTGGAAATTGGACATCACTGCTGAGGATGGGAGCTCTGGGAGCTGTTTTGGGAATGCTGCTGAGCCAGGAGCATGGCCAGCCTGCTCACAGCTGACCTGGCCACGCTGCCTTTGCTCGGGGAACAGATTTGTTTCTGATGCTGAGGCCATGTCTGGGCCTTTGTGGGGCTCTGTGTCACGCTCTGCTAACGAGGCCAGGTGATCTCTGCTCACTGGAGAAAGGCCAGAGCTGTGGTGTCACTGCTCCTCCTGTGCCACACTGCAGGCAGGAGAGAGAGGAGCAAAACCTCCTCAAGTGTCTGTGAGATTTTTTATTTTTTATTTTTATTATTTTATTATTTTATTTTTTATTTTTTATGTTTTATGCTTTATTTTTATTTTTATGTTTACTTTATTTTTATTTATTTTTATTTTATTTTTATTTTTTATTAAATTTTAATTTTAATTATTTATTATTCATTATTTATCCCGTGCTTGGCTCAAGAAATGCTGGCTCTGTTTGAATCCTGGGGTCACCAAATGGTTTGGGTTGGAAGGCACTTCAAAGCTGATTTGATTTTTTAAGATTTTTTAAGCTTTCTTTTACCTTCTTGTAACAAACTTTCTCACACACTTTCTGTAAATAACTCATTGTTTTGCATTCTTTCATGGAAGAAGAGAAATTTGATGGGCTGTTGGTCTGTCCAGTGTCATTGGAGAGGTGGCACTGTCACCCTCCAATCCACTGGCACTTTTAGAAATCTATAAATGTTGGAGTTAGAAATTAAACTTCCCTTTTTTTCCTCACCTTGAGAGCAGCAATGTGCACCTGTGTTCTTTCTATATAATAACATAATAACATTAATAACAATAATAATAATAATAATAACAACATTTCTGTATACAATGTTCTTTCCTATAATAACACCCAGCCATGGGCAGGGTCTGCTTCTGCTGGGCCAGGTTGGCAGAATCAGTGCTGGAGATTGTTGTGGCTGTGGGGTTTTCCTCAGGGCAGTTTTTTGCTTAGGGTGGTTTTTATGGCAGTTTTTTATGGCATTATCCCCATTAGCACTTTTGGGGTCTCCATTCACCTGCAGTGTGGAAAAGCTGAGGTCTCCTGCAGGAGTGGCTCTGTCTAAGCTCCCCTTAGCAAAAAAGGAGAAATGGTGAATAACTCAGGCAGAACCACAGGGGAAAGGTGGAGCTGCCCTGGAATTGTGTCTGAAAAGTGACCAGATATTGGAGAAATATTGGAATACAAAGGATAAAGCAGGCAGAAACGAGTTTTTCTATCTGCAGCCTTATGAAACTTGAGTGCTGCTTGGTTCCAAAGCACTTCTTGCATCACCAGGCAAGCTGCTCTGAGCCCAAATTCCCCGTTATGCAAAAGGCTCCCCAAGCCTGAAATAAACCCACAAAAGGCCACGAGACAGGCAGTGAGAATGGAGAGGTGCCAGAGCCAAGGCTGTGCAGACAAGTCCTGGGAGGGAATTTTCTGGGCTGCTGTGGGGAGAAGCTGAGCAGGTTCCTGCCA
This sequence comes from Setophaga petechia, assembly GCA_024362935.1. Lineage (NCBI taxonomy): Eukaryota > Metazoa > Chordata > Aves > Passeriformes > Parulidae > Setophaga > Setophaga petechia. The sequence goes on from JANCRA010000273.1 coordinate 72,301, forward strand.
AGGATGAGTGTGAGGATTTGTCTGGTCTCCTGCCCAGCTGTGACAGGCAGGAGAGGAAATTTCCTTTTGTCAGCCAGCCCCTGCCTCTGTGCTGTCCTCTCCCCATCCCTGCTCTGGGATGCTCCTCCTGCAGAGCATGGGGATCTCTGCTGGATTAAAGGCAAATCCCATTTCCTCAGGCTCACATCCCCACCAGGGAGGAGGGAGGTCAGCAAATAATACCCCAAAAAAAACCCCTCTGAATATTCCACTTGTCTGGCTGGTATTTCCCCCTAGAGCCAGAATTCCCCTTTTTTATATGGGATTTGATGTGTGGTTACAACAAGCACAGGAAAAGTGCCAGGGCTGCCCATTCTCCTCCATCCCTCTGGGTTTTGGGTGTTTCATCTCAGCAGCACAGGAGCACTGCACCCCTAATTGCTGCTTTTTGTTGTTAATTAATCAAACCCATGGTTTTCTGGCCTGAAATCTTATTGGGTTTTTTTTTCCCCTTCTTGTCAGTTTTGCTACAAGCAGGATTAAAAGCTTCTCTCATGCAAAATAATGCCTTTAATTGCAACTTTACATACGAGTTTGGACTTTGATTCTGCCTTCCTGTGCAAGACTATTTATTGCTGCTTTATTCTTTTGCATCTGCTGGTTGTGTGCAGCTGTGCCATTGCACCAGCATCTCCCAGCTCCCGTGTTTTCCTGGTATCCCATTAATTTTGCAAGGTTTCCCTGCTCCCTTGCCCCCCCAGCCTATCACCCCTTGTGCCTATTCTCAGCTTGGCATCTGTCCTGGTTCCCACCTCCTTCCCTGTGCATATGCTCCCTGTCATCCCAATGCACCCCCAGCAATCCTCTCTCCATTAAAACACACAAATTCCATCCTCAGCCATTCACAAACTGCCTCTTTCTCTCCTCAAACCCCAGCCTTTTAGAGCTTGGATGGATCAAAATGTTCTGTGGGTGATAGATGGGAGATGAATCTATTTGTTTCACTTACAGCTTTGGCAGCAATAAAAAGAAGCAAATCCAGATTTTTGGCCATAAACCACTTCTTGAGGGTTGATTTGGTAGAGGCTGCTTTGTTTTCCTTTCTTTTCCCTCTTGAATCTGCCAGGGCCTCTAAGTTAAATAAATAGATTAATCTTCTTTCTGTGGCCCAGAGATCAGGTTGATGCATTTAAGAGCTTTCTCTCCCTCCAGACTTTTGAGATGTTCACAGATCCAATTCATATTTTAGAACTTCCTTCATGTGTAAAGAGCCTCGTTGGTGCAGCAGCAATTCTTCACTAACAGCAAATAAGGCTCTGTGCTCCTTGGGTTTCTTTTCTTCTGAGGGAGCTGAAAATTTTCCATCAAAGCCTTTTTTTGCTAAAAGGATTTTATTTTATTTTTTTTTTTATTTTTTGGTGGAAAAAGCATCCTTTGGAGAGGTGGGGGGAACCACCTCAAACTTGAAGTTTCCTTCAAAAAGGAAATTTGGTGTTTTGAGTGTTGAAGGTTGGATCTCTGTGAGCCAAATGGCTGAGAGCAGGTTCCCAAAAGTGCTTCCACTTAGCAAAAGCAAAGTGTGGCACAACTGGAAAAGTCGTGGCTTTTGAGGAGGGGAAAATGGGTTTTTGATCAGCTCTGTTTGCTGTGCTCAGAGGTGAGTGCAAGGAAACCCCAAAAAGGGGTGTTTGAAGCAGTTCCTTCTGAATGCTGCCCTTGAAATGTAATAAAAGTGGGGTCTGGAGTGGGTTCTTCATCCACTCCCAGCATGGTTTTGTAAGAGACAGGCAAGAAGGTTGGGGGAATTAAAGGTTTGATGCCAGTGGGTGCTTGGATCTTGCACTGCTCAGGGAAAGATGTTTTGATAAAATTTCTAAAGCTGTGGATATTTTTTCTATCCCAGGTTGCTCCAAGCCCTGTCCAGCCTGGCCTTGGACACTCCCAAGGATCCAGGTGCAACCCTGGAATATCCATTTGAAAAATCCACAGTGATTTGTTCCCTATTGGAACAAAACCCAGATCCCAAACTCAATTTTTATCCATTTCTCACTGTAAGACCTTTGCTGTTTTAAAGCCTTTTTCCTGGTTAAGCTTTTGATGAATCCAAGGCTCTGGCTGCGCTCATTTATTCAGGTTTCTTTGCAAGCAGACTTGTTGAACAGCTCAGATTCTGCTCACCTCAGTGTGTCCCCAGGCCACCTCAGCTGGAGAGATCAGTTTGCATTTCCCTGTCCAAAAATCCCCTCCTGTACTGCTGTCTGCAGTGCAGACTCTGCTCTGTGCCTCACCAGAGGTGCTTTAATGGAAGTGAAGGCCTGCAGAGTGGGCAGGAGTCTTCTGCTGAATTAATGTGGCATAAAATGTGTCAGGAGAGCCACTTTAAATTGGAAAAACCAGCTGTACACAGAAGGGTTTGTGCCTGCCGGGGTGGGGAGGCAAACAAAGCTTTTCTTCCTATTTTAGAGATGATTTTTGACCTGCCCAGAATTTTTATCCAAGGTAAACCATGCTCAGCCTTTTGTTTTGTGCTGAGAATGGTCAAGGCTTGGGGTGCTGGTCAAGGCTTGGGGTGCTGGTCAAGGATTGGGGCGCTGGTCAAGGATTTGGTCTGGTCGAGGACTGAGATGCTGGTCAAGGATTGGGGCTCTGATCAAGGGTTCAGGTGCTGGTCAAGGATTGGGGTTCTGGTCAAGGATCAAGGTGCTGGTCAAGGACAGAGGTGCTGGTCAGGGATTTGATCTGGTCAAGGATTGAGGTGCTGGTCAAGAATTGAGGTGCCAGTCAAGGATTTGGTTTGGTGAAGGATTGAGGTGCTGGTCAAGGGTCGAAGTGCTGGTCAAGGATTTGTTCTGGTCAAGGATTTGGTCTGGTCAAGGATTGGGGTGCTGGTCAAGGGTCAAGGTGCTGGTCAGGGATTTGGTATGGTCAAAAACTGAGGTGCTGGCCAAGAATTGAGGTGCTGATCAAGGATTGAAGTGCTGGTCACAGATTGAGGTGCTGGTCAAGGATTTGCACTGGTCAAGGGGTGGGGTGCAGGCCAAGGACTGAGATTCTGGTCAAGGTTTGGGGTGCTGGTCAAGGATTGAAGTGCTGGTCAAAGATTGGGGTGCTGGTCAAGGATTTGGACTGGTCAAGGTTTGGGGTGCTGGTCAAGGGGTGGGTGCTGGCCAAGAACTGAGATTCTGGCCAAGAATTGAGGTTCTGGTCAAGGATCAAGGTGCTCATCAAGGATTGGGGTGCTGGTCGAGGTGCTGGTCAAAGACTGAGATTCTGGTCAAGGATGGAGGTGCTGGTCAAGGGTCAAGGTGCTGGTCAAGGATTTGGTCTGGTCAAGGGGTGGGGTGCTGGCCAAGGACTGAGATTCTGGCCAAGAATTGAGGTTCTGGTCAAGGATGGAGGTGCTGGTCAAGGATGGAGGTGCTGGTCAAGGATGGAGGTGCTGGCCAAGGGTCGAGGTGCTGGCTGTGGGACCAGAGCTTCTGTGGCCCTGTTAAATGAAGCTCCCTGTCCTTCCCAGCTGGGAGAAACCCTTCCCTCCCTCCTCCCCCCTGCAGCCTCTCCTCTTCCCCCAGCCTGGTGGTGATTTTGGTGATTTTTCCTCTCAGATAACAGCTCCAAGCCAATTAAGAGTGTCTCACACAGTCCTCGCCGTGGGAGACCACGGTGCTTTTAGCTGCTATTGTTTGTTAATAAAAATAAATCGTGGGCACCAGAGGAAGGAGGGAGGGAGGGAATCCCACACGGGCTCGGTTTTTCTCTGTTCCTGGTGGTTTTTTCAGTCAGTGGATGGTCACAGCCTCCACCACAGGGAGGTTTTGACAGATGCTGTGGGCAGGGCTGTGCTGGGGTGTTTGGTGCTCTGTGCAAGGTGCAGATCATTGCTCAGCAGCTTCCCTGCGAGGGGGCCGAGGCTCAGGCACAACTGGGGCTGTGCTGCTGCCAGGAGCAGGAGCTGCTGGCTCAGGGACGGGGCAGCAGCATCCTCAGGGGCTGGGGGAGCCCATCCAGCACAGCAGAGAGGCTTGGAGAAAAACAGGGAGGAGTTGGGGTGGGAGAAGTTGGATGTGAGAGAAGGAGAGGATCATTTCAGGCATGAAAGCACAGCCCAGGCTGGAGGATGGAGAGCCTCACCCCTCCTGTGCTGCTGTTGGCACAGGTTTTTGTACAGGTACAGTACAGGTTTTTGTACAAATGGAATTTGTTTTTGTACAGGTACAGTACAGGTTTTTGTACAGGTACAGTACAGGTTTTTGTACAAATGGAATTTGTACAAAAACCTGTGCCACCAGCAGCACAGGAGGTGTGAGGCTCTCCTCTCCATCCTCCAGCCTGGGCTGTGCTTTCATGCCTGAAATGATCCTCTCCTTCTCAGGCTCAGGTGGCTCTGCCAGGGAGGGTCACCCCAAACAACCCCACAATTTTGTGAAAACCGGAATTCACAACACTTATAATCACCAACAGCATGCATTAGCTGAAACATGAATGCAAAAGCCAAAACATGAATGCAAAAGCCAAAACATGAATGCAAAATCCAATATTATCTGGTCATTCCTCACAATGTCAAATATCAGGGTGTTTTACCCCCACTGCTCTGTGCGTCCATCGTGCTGAGTGTTTTCTCAGCAGGCACAGGATTTTCTTTGTGGAAGGCTTTAGAGGAGGGCAGGAAGGGCTCAGCTGCTGGATCTCTGCTCTGCCTAAATCCCCCAGCTCAAACCCACTCCCAGGATCAAGCGAGCTGCCCCAGCAAATGAGTTTTAATGCTGTAATGGGACTTCTGTGAGCCTGGCTGAGGGGGTTTCACACTCATAATTCACTCCTGTGTGCCAGCAGAGCTCCCAAGTATTGACCCAGCCTGGGAGGGCTGAAGGGCCGTGTGATAAAACTGTGGAGGAGAGGAAAATTGAATAAAGATGTCCTGTGAGTGAAGTCTCCTTGTGTTCACAGGTCTGGGGTTGATAATGCTGGGGGAAATCTCGCCCTGAGACAGCCCAGCCTGTGTGAGGAATTAGGATGGGCACACGCTGCTTTTATCTCTAAGCTGTGAGAGGAAATTTGATCAGGCTTTGCTAATTCTGGGGAGGATTGAGAAGGGTGAGATGAGAGGACTCAAGGCTGGGGAGAGAGAAAGTTAAAGAAAATAATCCACAGCAACGAGAAATGTCAGCAATGCATTCGTCCTTCTGCTTCACTGCCTCCAGAATTCTTTTCTCCTTGAAGTTTTCTTGCTTCTTTTTCTGGAAGTCACGAAGGGTGGAGGGGGAAAATAAAAAAAGGAGGAGAGAGAGATGAAAGAACACAGCTAGGGGAATGAAAATTTTTAAAAAATCCATTTTCTCTATCGGCTGAGCAGGTGTTTATCACTAATATCACCTTCCCTGGGCTGTCACCTGCCCTGGTGTCACCTGCAGAGGTGAGATGTGATGGGGAGCCCAGGGTTCCTTTCATCCCCTGACACCTGGGCAAGGGAGATACCACAGCTCTGTCTCTCAGCCTGGAGAATCCATCCCTGGCCCTGGTGTGAGGACAAAGAGAGGGGTGGCTGTGAGCACAGCAGGCTCTTCAATGCTGATGAAATCTAAAAAACGAGACGAGGCTTTTATAGGAACATAGAAATTGCCAGACTGGAACCGAGCTCTGCTTCTTGTTGTTAAATATCCTTTTTAGGCACTGGCTGCTTCCAGAGGCTGGGAGAGGAGCCTTGCCCCCAGGGCTGATTCTTCCAGCCCTCAAAAATAGGGAATTCACCATCTCCCTGCAGCGTGAGGGGTTTACACCCCATCCAAACATTATTTTGTATTTTTTTTCCCCTTTCAAATGTAGCATTGTAATTCCAGCCATTCATTCTCTTGATAGATGTCATCCTTCCCTCATCCTCACAGAGGTTTTTTTGACTCTGACAATACCTCGTGGTAATGATTTACCCGTGCTAATTATGCAATTTTTGCCGAGCGAAACATATTGGTGGTGGCTTTAAACGGAGCAGTTTTTTCAGTGTAATTGAACTTACATCTTTGTGGCCCCGGGGCTGGCTGTCAGTGCAGCTCTCCCCTCCCCTGAGATACCTTTTAGAGCTCAGAACAGCCACTTGTTGAGATTTTTCCAGGTTTTTCAGGTTTTTCCCTTCTTGCCTGTTCCATTTAAACCCCAGCCTGTCTGCACAAGAGGCTTGACACAAGGCAAGAGCTCTCTTTGCCCGTCCAAGGAATGAAAAAAGCCCCGTAAAGCTGTTTGTTGATATTCCCTGACAGCTTTTTTCCCCAATTCCTTGCTGCTCTGCAGCTGTTAAATTTGTTGTCTCAGCTGTGAGGATTACTCCAGCTTTGCTCGAGCTGCGTTTTCTCACCATTCATCAAACTTCTGGTGAGGCAGGGAGAGATCCATCAACACCAAAGCCCCCTCCAAACTCCTGCTTGGCTGAAAAAAAAAAAATAAAAAAAACCAGAAAAAATCTGCCTGGAGAAGGTGGAATTTGCTGCCAGGTTTTCCCAGGGTGTTTGTGGTTTCTCAGCTTGCAGGAGAAGGCGTGCAGGGCGGTTTGCAGTGTGGGGTTGCACGGGGATAGAAGCAACACGTTGGGGTTTTTGGGAAGCCTGGGCCTGGCACTGCTCTCCAGGGCAGCTGGAGATGCTCCTGATGGGGGCAGATGTGGCAGGAACAGGTTTATTGTAAAAAGATGTTTTTTAGTTGGGGAATAACGTGATTTTAGAAGGTTGAACAATTGCTTTATTGAGCTATACTATATTACATTATATTACACTAATATTATACTAAAAATAAACTTGTGACCCTTCCTAGACAGTCATGACACAGCTTTGACCTAATTGGTCAATCAATCAAAACAACTATTACTTGTTGTAACTAATTGGACACTTGGTGTCCAATTAACAAATCTCTTTGATAAACAGTCCCCATAACACATTCCACGTGTGCCAAACAGGAGCAGCAAGATAAGAATTGTTTTCTCTTCTGTCACTGAGCTTTCTCACTGCCTTGCCCAGGAGAAATCCTGGCAGAGGGAATTATGTCTCTGTGTCCAGAGGATGTGAATGCACACAGGCTCTGCAGCGTGGTGGGAGCAGAAATCTCTGCCCAGAGGAGTCGGTGCCATCCCTGGAAGTGCCCAAAGCCAGGCTGGACGGGGCTTGGAGAACCCTGGGATGGTGGGAGATGTCCCAGCCCATGGCAGATGATATTTCAGACCCCTTCCAACCCAAACCACTCCGTAATTCCATGGAATAGCAGCAGATTCCTTGAGTGTCCTTGTGCAGAGGGGTGGCTGCTTTTCAGGGATGTCTTTATCTCTCCAGCAGCTCCAGCAGAGAGGGTTTTTGGTGAGGGTTTTCTTTTAGTGATTTAACATTTTGTTCTGCCTTTTGGCTTTTTGCTCTACTGTCTAAGAATTTTTTTTTCTGCAGAAATCTCCAAATAGCAGGAGGCTGTGGTGATAGCAGTGAAGAAGAGCACCAGCTCACACAGTCATTAAAAATGTATCAGCAGTTTCAGAAGCAACTTGCTCCCTCTCGGAGGCAAATCGTCCATAATTCTGCTTGGTATTTAGAGACTTTTATCTCCAGAGAGAACACAAAACTCCCCAGTATAGCCCTGATTTATTTTATTCTCTTGACTTTCCAGAGCTGAGAGATGAAAAAATAATTAAAAAAAAAAAAAGGGGCTTAGCAGGAAAAGAATTCTGTATTTGTGCTGCACGCAGGGGTCAGCTCGTGATCCAGCAGCAGCTTCTCAGCACCTCCCACCCTGAAGGACCCAGGGAACTCTTTCCCATCCATCCCACTCTTTTATTTCTTTTTGGGAGCAGATTGGGAATGCTCCACAGACAGCTGTCCATCAAGGCAGCCTGCTGTCAGAGCAGCAGAGAGGAGCCACTCGAGCTGTGAACGCTCAGCTCCTGACATGTTCTCACTGGAAACTTCAGCAGGGGAAGTTGGTTGGATTTATTTTCAGCCAGCTGAGATGAGTCTGGGATAAGTCATCTTCACATGCAGGAGAATTAGCGAGGCAAGCTGCTAAAGAGCTTTGTCTCCTTGAGGTTTTCTTGGCTTTGTGAGGTTTTAATGAAGGGAAATTGTGCTCGTCTCCTCTCTGAGTGGGATTTGGGGCTACGCTGGAGTGGATGCCCCAGCTGTGGCCACAATTCACAGAATCAAAGAATTTCTAGGTTGGAAGAGACCTTTAAGATGATCGAGTCCAACCCATGTTCTAACACCTCAGATCATGGCACCAATTGCCACATCCAGTCTTGTTTTAAACACATAAAACTGGTGCACCTGGGTGGAGCTCCTGTTCCACAGCAACTCCTGGGGAAATGAGGGACAGGCAGATGCACCTTGCAGCTGGAAGGCAGCTTGGCAGGATGAGGCCAAATCAATGTGCAGGGAGGGTGTTTGGACTGTGCTCACCACCCTTTAATGCCTGGATTTAGGGAGGGGGCAGCAGGTGGGGACTGAAACACCCCTTTGCTCATTTGAGACTAACTTTGATGCTGGGCTGGGACCATGTTCACAGGGGTCTGAGGATGAGGGAAGAGATCTGACTCCATGTTTCAGAAGGCTGATTTATTATTTTATTATATATATTACATTAAAACTATACTAAAAGAATAGAAGAAAAGGTTTCATCAGAAGGCTGGCTAAGAATAGAAGGGAATGAATAACAAAGGTTTGTGGCTCGGACAGAGACTCTGAGCCAGCTGGGCTGTGATTGGCCATTAATTAGAAACAACCACACGAGACCAATCCCAGATCCACCTGTTGCATTCCACAGCAGCAGATAACCATTGTTTGCATTTTGTTCCTGAGGCCTCTCAGCTTCTCAGGAGGAAAAAATCCTAAGGAAAGGATTTTTCATTAAAAGATGTCTGTGACGCTGGGCTAGGAGGAAAATCCTCTCTCTCCTTCCCTCCTGATGTTAAATCTGGGATCCCAACATTGTGCAGGTGGGGAGGCATCCATGTGCTCCCTCCCAGGTATTTTGCCATCACCTCCAGCACCCAGCTGTGCACAGCTGGTAGGATCCTGTGTTTTCTGCTGTTTGGCAGCCCCTGAGGTGCATTTCTATTGCTGCCAGCTGTTCCCTGGGCCCCTGCTCCAAACCCAAGCGCTCCTGAGGGGTGAGGTGGAGCAGCCTCCCCCTGTGCTCCATGTCCCAGGTAATTACAGCCCTGCAGAGCTCAGTAGGCAGCCTGGATTTACTGCTCAGCCTGGCTGATAACTCCGAGCTGCTGATGCCTGGGAATCTCCTCCTCAGCCTCTCCAGCATGCTGCAGACAGGAGGAGCAGCCCTGGGTCTGTCCCTTGGAGCAGGGAGGCACAGGAACTTTTCCTTTTTCCCACAAGAGTGGTTTCTCCTGGTGCAATTTCCCTTTCCAGAGTCAGAAATGAGAACCCCATTTTTTCAGCCTGATCTCAGGAGCTTTTCCTTTTTCCCACAAGAGTGGTTGCTGCTGCTGCCGCATTTTCCCTTTCCAGAGTCAGAAATGAGAACCCCATTTTTTCAGCCTGATCACAGGAGCTTTTCCCTTTTCCCACAAGAGAGGTTGCTCCTGGTGCATTTTGCCCTTTTGGAGTCAGAAATGAGAACCCCATTTTTTCAGCCTGATCACAGGAGCTTTTCCTTTTTCCCACAAGAGAGGTTGCTCCTGGTGCATTTTGCCTTTGCAGAGTCAGAAATGAGAACCCCATTTTTTCAGCCTGATCTCAGGATCTTTTCCCTTTTCCCACAAGAGAGGTTGCTCCTGGTGCATTTTGCCCTTTTGGAGTCAGAAATGAGAACCCCATTTTTTCAGCCTGATCACAGGAGCTTTTCCCTTTTTCCACAAGAGAGGTTGCTCCTGCTGCATTTTGCCTTTTTGGAGTCAGAAATGAGAACCCCATTTTTTAACCTGGTCCTTCCCTGAAGTGATTCCACAGAGCTTTGGCAGGGAATGATGAGGATGGAAACTCCAGCAACCTCCTCGGATTTCAGGCAGGCATTTCCCTCCTGTCAGGCTGGAATTTGAGGGGTTTTACCCCCTTTTCCCTGCCCTGCTCCTGGTCTGACATTCCCTACCAGCTGTTTTAGTTGAGCTGTGGCTGTTCATCACCAGCTGTTGGTGTTTTGCTTTTCCCAAAAATCTCAAATTTGGTTTTGTCAAAAATCTCAAATTTGGTTTTCTGTTTTCTCAAAAATCTCAAATTTGGTTTTCTCAGAAATCTCAAATTTGGTTTTCCGTTTTCTCAAAAATCTCAAATTTGGTTTTCCCAAAAATCTCAAATTTGGTTTTCCATAAATCTCAATTTTGGTTTTCTCAAAAATCTCAAATTTGGTTTTCTGTTTTCTCAAAAATCTCATATTTGGTTTTCCTAAAAATCTCAAATTTGGTTTTCCCAAAATCTCAAATTTGGTTTTCCCAAAATTTCAAATTTGGTTTTCCCAAAAATCTCAAATTTGGTTTTCTCAAAAATCTCAAATTTGGTTTTCCGTTTTCTCAAAATCTCAAATTTGGTTTTCCCAAAAATCTCAAATTTGGTTTTCCCAAAAATCTCAAATTTGATTTTCTCAAAATCTCAAACTGGCAAACCAAAACCACTATGCAAAGAAAGCACACTGGGTGTAGCAGTACAAGACGTAGAACCTAAAATGACCTAAAAAATGAGGAAAAGAGGACTGTGAGCATTGGGTGGCAGATTTAGAGCCAGAATTGAGCATGAGGGAGCTCTTTGGGTGGCAAAGCTCAGGCTGTCCTGCTGTCTGCTGGGGAAGGGATGTCTGTCTGTGAAGCCCCAAAACAGATAGCCTTCAAGAAATAATGAGTTAAAACATAGAATGTGAAGCATTTGAAGAAAGCAGAGCATTTAGGAAACACACAGAGCAATAAATCAGCTAAGGTATGGAACGCAATGACAGGAAAGGGAGATAGGGACAGGGAACTGATGGGCTGAGCAGGTTCAGAGCCAACAGTGTCAAACTGACCCTAAGAGCCTTGCCAAGCCATGGGAAATAAGCCAAGTACAACGGGAATTTGCCATATTAGGCAAAGAGTTCAAAAGTTTAAGGAGGAAGACTCATCAGGAGCCCCTCGCCCATGATGAAGATAGCAGGAACGACCACCAAGATGATCCTCAAAAGAGATGTCCCCGCCCACGCTCCGCCTACACCACGCCCCTTATGAATATTCATGCAGAGATATGATTATGTGTATGATCTGATGTAATCCTACATCCAAAACTGTATAAAAGGTTTGCTTTTGTTACGGGAAACTCAGAAATCCATTTTGTGATTTCTCCGACGCGTCGCAGTAAAATACCTCCTGTCTATCTGACTTAAGCTGAGTCTCTTAGGCAGCTATTCTCGCCTTTTGGGGCAAAATTCGGCATCATCTGTGTTCCTCCAGGCTGGGAGTGCATCTGACACGATGCTGCTGTTTTGTCAATATCTTGGGAAGTTTGGAAATAGCAGCTTCAAAGTGCCCCAGTGATGCATTGCTCTGCAATCTGTCTCTGCTGCTGCCAGCACTTCTAAGTAACCAATTTCCCATGTGTTTAACCTTTTAGGGCTTCTCTTCCCCAGGAATTACTCTGCAACTCCCACTGAAAAGAAGGGAAAAATATATGGAGAAAATTACTGTTTGCCCTTCACAGAGGTGGTTCGTTTTCCAGGTGGTTTTTTTGGGGTGTTTCTAGCTTTTAAAAATGGGTTGAGAGTGCTGAAATTGGGATGTTTTCCCCATGTCTGACTGACAGCTGAGTATCAGATCCCTCAATTTTCTGGAACTGGGATGCAGGAGGTGTGGAACCATGATCCAGGAAGGGATCAAACCCCTGGAGATGGCCCTGGATTTTTATTTCTGTGGCTCTGTCCCTGCATTTCCCCTCTGTGAAAGGGGATGGTCCCTGTGGAGAGTGCTGAGATAAGCTGGAGGAAGTCTTAAATGTAATCTAAAAATAGATTAATTGGAAAATTGCGAGCAAAAGGCAGCGTCTTGCTCAGACAAAACTCCTGGTGGCTTCAAAGGCAGATTAAAGACTTTGCCTGTGTCAGGACTTGGTATTTGGCCCAAGAAGGAGACAAATGGAAGAGGGTGAGAGTGTTTGCCAGCAGAAGAGAGAAGGGAGAGATAAAGTAACAGATGAAACACTCAAAGTCAGCATTTAAGGACATTGCTGCCTGTGGAGATAATTTTATCAACTCCAGAGACAACAGGTTTTTTTTGATTTTTTTTTTTTTCTATGAAGTAAAATTTGCCCTTTATGAAGCTGTTTAAAGTGGCATTTGTTACAAATTTGATTAGCTGTGCTGCAGGAGCCTGCTGTGGGACAGCCAGTGCCAATATCTGTGCTGGTGATGAGTTTGTGGATTTTCCACCTCCTGCCCTTCATTTTGGTGATGCTCTGACTTTGGAACTTGGATCTCTCTGTGGTTGGGTGGTGAGACAAAAATAGAGGACAAAAAATGAGATGCTCTTGGTCTTGTGCTGAACCCTCTTGTTCCTGAAAAGGAGGGAGGGAGGTGACTGGAATTGTGGCAAGGAATTGGTTTCTGGCTTGGTGAGGCCCAAGTGATTTCTGCCTCCTCAACCCTTCCCTCAAATCACGTTTTGCTGTGAAAGTGTTTTGTCCCATCCTAAAATCAGAAGTCAGTATTATATAATGAGCTGCTGGCTGCTCTGAGTGGAAAAAGAAAGAGAAAAAGGGGGGGTGGGTGAGAATAGAAGTCAGAGATGTGACTCAATATTGATTTCCACTTGTTTTTGTTGAAACGCTAAAAATGCCAAGATGAAATATTTGGACTTTTCCTCGTGTTCCTTTCCTTTTTTTTTTTTTTTAATTTTTTATTCTTTATTTTTTCCTTGCAAGGAGCTCTCTGCCCAGTTGGATTCCAAATCCTGAATAATTCATAGTCTGTAAATAGCTCCCTCCTCCTCGGGTAAATAGAGCTTTTGTCTCCCGTGCTGGGGGAGCTGAGTGGTGCTCAGGGTGAGTTTTTTGTGTCTCCCTGCAGAGTTATGTCATGCCCAGACCACCGCAGGGCTCCATGAGGATTTCTGGAAGATGCTCCGTGTCTTGGCGCCTCTGGTGCTCCTTCTGCTGTGGCTGATGAGGATCTGGGCCAGCCCCCATGCCCTGAGGATTGGTGAGTGCTCCCCTGCCTTTGGCTTTGTTATTCTTATTGTTATTGGGAGTTTTGCAAGAGTCAAGTCTTGAATTACCTTCTTAAAATAAGAATGTTTGACTGCAGTAAGGTTGACAACACATCAAAATTTTTATACTTATACTTATGTTCACACAAACAAGAGCAAAACCAGATGTACAATTTACTGTATTTGTTATTAGGAGTTTACAAGAGTCAAATCTTAAATAACCTTCTTAAAAGAAGAATATTTGACTGCAGTAAGGTTGACAACACATCAAAATTTTTATACTTAGGTTCACACAAACAAGAGCAAAACCAGGTGTAGAATTTACTGTATTTGTTATTAGGAATTTGCAAGAGTCAAATCTTGAATTACCTTCTTAAAATAAGAATATTTGACTGTCACAAGGTTGGCAATGCATCAATATTTTTATACCTATGCCTATGTTCACACAAACAAACTATATTTGTTATTAGGAGTTTGCAAGAGTCAAATCTTGAATTACCTTCTTAAAATAAGAATATTTGACTGTTGTAAGGTTGGCAACACATCAGTATTTTTATACCTATGTTCACAGAAACAAGAGCAAATCCAAGTGTAGAATTTACTGTATTTGTTATTAGGAATTTGCAAGAGTCAAATCTTAAATTACCTTCTTAAAATAAGAATATTTGACTCTCACAAGGTTGGCAACACATCAATATTTTTATATCTATATGTTCACACAAGCAAACTGTATTTGTTATTAGGAGTTTGCAAGAGTCAAATCTTAAAAGACCTTCTTAAAATAAGAATATTTGACTGCAGTAAGGTTGACAACACATCAATATTTTTATACTTATACTTATGTTCACACAAAACCAGGTGTACAATTTACTGTATTTGTTATTAGGAGTCTGCAAGAGTCAAATCTTTTATTACCTTCTTTAAATAAGTATATTTGTAGTAAGGTTGGCAACACATCAGTATTTTTATACCTACACCTATGTTCACACAAACAAGATGTACAATTTACTGTATTTGTTATTAGGAGTTTGCAAGAGTCAAATCTTAAATTACCTTCTTAAAAGAAGAATATTTGACTGCAGTAAGGTTGGCAACACATCAATATTTTTATACCTATGTTCACACAAACAAGAGCAAAACTACTTGTACAATTTACTGTGCTATATTAATTAATATTAAAAAATCTACAAAGGCTTTGGTCGATTTTAGCAGTCAGATGCTGGAGGTTGTGGCAGTATCACCAAATTCACAGAAACAACACTGGCTTGTACCTCTGAAACTTGGTGTATTAGCAGAACTTGATCATTAGAAAAAGACAAAACTTGGTGTGTTAGCAGAACTTGACCATTAGAAAAAGATAAAACTTGGTGTGTTAGCAGAACTTGACCATTAGAAAAAGATAAAACTTGGTGTATTAGCAGAACTTGACCATTAGAAGAAGACTTTGGTATTTTTTAATTCATATTCACTGTCTCACCACCAACCCTGACAATTGTACTTCCTCTGATGAGAAGATCAGAGAGAAAAAGACGCAGAGAACTCTGAGGTTTTATGGCTTAAAAAATAGTGGGGAAATGACTCAATATAAAATTAAAAAGTTTTCCCAGTGATGCTCTGGAGGGATTCCTGGAATCCTCCCTGCCTGGTGGGGCTGACATTGAGTGAAAGGTTGTCCTGCATGGTCAGTGGAGACACCAAGCTCCTCCCTGAATTTTGGGAATGTTCTTCAGTTTGTACATAAAATGCAGTTTGTGGTGAACTGACACACTTTCTGAGCTCCTCCTTGTGTTTTGGGAATGTTGTCTCCCTCCTTTTGTCAATGAAATTCAGATTATGGTGGGTGGAGATGCTGAGTTCCTCCTTAAATTTTGGGAATATTCTTCAGTTTGTACATGAAATTAGTTTATGGTGAGCTGACACACTTGTTGAGCTCCTCCTTGTGTTTTGGGAATGTTGTCTTCCTCCTTTTGTCAATGAAATGCAATTTATGGTGAGTTTACACATTGAGCTCCTCCTTGTGTTTTGGGAATGTTCTCCTTCCTTTTGTCAATGAAATTCAGATTATTCTGAATTTGGAGATGCTGAGTTCCTCCTTAAATTTTGGGAATGTTCTTCAGTTTGTACATGAAATGCAGTTTGTGGTGAGCTGGCACACTTGCTGAAGCTCCTCCATGAATTTTGGGCATGTTGTTTCTTTCTCTTGTCAATGAAATCAGTTTGTGGTGAGTTGACACAGTTGCTGAAGCTCCTCCATGAATTTTGGAAATGTTGTCTCCCTCCTTTTGTAAATGAAATGTAATTTATGGTGAGTTTACACATCAAGCTCCTCCCTGCATTTGGGAATGTTCTCTCCTTCCTCTTGTCAATGAAATTAGTTTATGGCGAGCTGACACAGTTGCTGAAACTCTTCTTTGCATTTTGGAAATGTTCTCACTTTCCTTTTGTAAATGAAATTAGTTTATGGTGAGCTGACAATGTTGTTGAAATCCCTCCATGCATTTTGGGCATGTTGTCTCTTCCTCTTGTCAATGAAATTAGTTTATGGTGAGTTGACGCTGTTGCTGAGCTCTTCCCTGTATTTTGGGAATGTTTTCTCCTTCCTTTTATCAATGAAATGCAGTTTATGGTGAGTGGGCATGCTGAGCTCCTCCCTGAATTTTGGGAATGATCTGTCTCTAGTTTGTAAATGAAATTAGTTTATGGTGAGCTGACACAGTTGCTGAAGCTTCCCCCTGCAGTTTGGAAATGTTCTCACTTTCCTTTTGTAAATGAAATCAGTTTATGGTGAGCTGACAATGTTGCTGAAATCCCTCCATGCATTTTGGAAATGTCTCTTCCTCCTGTAAATGAAGTTATATTATGGTGAGCTGACACACTTGCTGGAGCTCCTCCCTGCATTTTGGGGATGTTGTCTGTTCCTCTTGTCAACGAAATGCAGTTTATGGTGAATTTCTGTATTTGTGTTGGTTTTCATGGTATTGATGTTGCCCTTCCTGTGTGAATTCCAAGCCACCCCTCAAAGAGCCACTGAGGAGCTAAAATCACCCCTGCCATGTCCTACCCCTTTCCTAAACCCACAAAAAATGAAATATTTCTGTCACAGATATATTGGCCCTCCATCCATGAGCAAGGAGGGGACAGAGCCCAACCTGCCCCCAGCCCAAGGGTGCCACAAGAGCTGTGCAAACCCCAAAATACCCAATTTCCAGGGGAGCCCCATGAGTTCAGGTCCCTGAGGAGCTCTCAGGGAGAGGCACCATCATTTCCCCAGGCTGCCTGTGTGGATCAGGGACCATAAATGCACCCAGAAACCTCCTAATGGAGCTCACCTCCCAGAGCTGACACCTGGCTCTGTGTTTTAGAAAGGAAACTGCTTTCCCTGCAGCCAGCAGTGCCTTTATTAACCATTTGTTGCAGATAAGCAGCCAATCCATCCCTGTCCCCATTTGCAACTTTCACAGGTGACACATTGGAGTAAAATTACCTCTCCCCTCTGCTGCTGGAGCAGGAGGCAGCTCAGGAAATATGGGGAGGGAAGGAGTGAGCTGGCAGGAGCCTGGCAAGGCTGGCTGGGTGTTTTATAGCCCTGGAATCCCTGATTCATGTGGAGCACTCCCTGCACGCTCCCAGCCCTGCTGCCTGCATTTCACCTGGATGGACACATCCTCCACTCCAGCCTGCAGGCAGGGCTGGGCATGGACAGTGGATTAGCAGCATGCTGAAGGTGAAAATCCTTCTTTTTGCATTGTGTCCCATCTTACTGGGGAGAACTGTGGGGTTTTTTGGGAGTGTGGAAAAAAGGGGAGCTCCTCCAGCAGCACAAACCTGGGGTCAGCTTGTTCCCATCTCCCCAGAGTGAGAGGTGAAGGTGTTTGAGATGCTGAAGGATTTAATGAAAATCCTTCCTTTTACTTTGTGTTCCATCTTTTTGGGGGGCACTGTGGGGTTTTTTGGGAGTGTGGAGAAAAAGGGAGATCCTGCGACAGCACAGAACTACAAACCTGGGGTCAGTTTGTTTCCCACTTCCACAGAGTGAAAAGTGAAGGTGTTTGAGATGCTGAAGGTTTGAATGAAAATCCTTCCTTTTGTTTTGTTTTCCATCTTTTTGGGGAGCACTGTGGGGTTTTTGGGAGTGTGCAAAAAAGGGGAGCTCCTCCAGCAGCACAAACCTGGGGTCAGCTTGTTCCCATCTCCCCAGAATCAAAGGTGGAGGTCTTTGAGATCCTGAAGGATTGAATTTTGTGTCCCATCTTTTTTGGGACCACTGTGGGGTTTTGGAGGGGCTTGAAATAAAAGGGGAGCTCCTGTAACAGCACAGAGCTGCAAACCTGGGGTCAGTTTGTTCCCATCTCCCCAGAGTGAGAAGTGAAGGTGTTTGAGATCCTGAAGGATCGAATGAAAATCCTGCCTTTTGTTTTGTTTTCCATCTTTTTGGGGAGCACTGTGGGGTTTTTGGGAGCCTGGAGAAAAAGGGAGATTCTGTGACAGTACAGAGCTGCAAACCTGGGGTCAGTTTGTTCCCATCTCCCCAGAGTGAAAACTGAAAGTGTCTGAGATCCTGAAGGATTGAATTTTGTGTTCCATCGTTTTTGGGAGCACTGTGGGGTTTTGGGGGGGCTTGAAATAAAAGGGGAGCTCCTGTAACAGCACAGAGCTGCAAACCTGGGGTCAGTTTGTTCCCATCTCCCCAGAGTGAGAGGGGAAGGTGTCTGAGAGCTGGGACTGTGAATTTTCATCTTTTAAGGACTGGAAACTCGAATTATGCTGCAGCTTCCAGGTGGGAATGGTAGTTGCCTTCCAGCTTGCCATTCCCCAGAGTGAGAGGGGAAGGTGTTTGAGATCCTGAAGGTTTGAATGAAAATCCTTCCTTTTGTTTTGTTTTCCATCTTTTTGGGGTGCACTGGGGGTTTTTTGGGAGCCTAGAAAAAAAAGGGGAGATCCTGTTACAGCACAGAGCTGCAAACCTGGGGTCAGTTTGTTTCCCACCTCCCCAGAGTGAGAGGGGAAGGTGTTTGAGATGCTGAAGGATTGAATTTCATGTCCCATCTTTTTTGGGAGCATTGTGGGGCTTTTGGGAGCATGGAGAAAGAAGTGAGCTCCTCTGAGCAGCACAAACCTGGGCTCAGTTTGCTTCCCACCTCCCCATAGTGAAAAGTGAAGGTGTTTGAGAGCTGGGACTGTGAATTTTCATCTTTTAAGGCCTGGAAACTCGAATTATGCTGCATCTTCCAGGTGGGAATGGCAGTTGCCTTCCAGCTTGCTTTGGTTTGGGGGGTTTGATGAGTGTTGTTCCTTCAAGCCACAGTTTCA
This sequence comes from Setophaga petechia, assembly GCA_024362935.1. Taxonomy (NCBI): domain Eukaryota; kingdom Metazoa; phylum Chordata; class Aves; order Passeriformes; family Parulidae; genus Setophaga; species Setophaga petechia. The sequence continues at coordinate 90,728 of JANCRA010000273.1, forward strand.
TTTTTATGGCGCCTCCAACAAAAAAGTTAATAAAAATAAAGTGCAGAATAAAAAGAGGGAGAAAAATATGACCAGCAGCCCTGAAATCATTCCCAAATGCATGCTTCTGGCAAGGCAGGGAGATCTGGTATCTAGCAACATAAATCAATGCTCTGCATAGGGAAGGAAAACCAGGCCAGCAAGAACATTTAAATATTCAAAGAAAATGCGAGCAAAGGTTTAAAACAATGCTGAAAACCATCTGATAAGGGGCTGCTGAAATGCACAGGGATGTGATCAGCAATGGGAGGTGAGCTGGGCAGTGTCAGGGTGGGTTCTGCACCAGGAAAATGAGATTATTCCCTGCAGGAGAACACGGTGGTGCTGAGTCAGGGACTCTTGGCTTGGGAAACGAGCCCTGAGCTTCCCTGCTGCTGCTTTTTGGGGTTTGGGGTGGATCCTGGCCCTGGCAGCCCTCGGAGGAGTGGAGAGGCAGCAGATTGCTCCATCTCTGAGTGAGTTTCTGCCGGCCTGGACAGGACCCACAGGCAGTGTTGCATTGCAGTGAGCTGGAGGAGCATCATCTGTGATGGGGATGGAGCAGAATGTGGGCTACAGGGTCACCTTCCCCTGCCTTTGGCTGCAGAGGAGCAGCCTGCAGGCTCCTCAATGCTCTGTTTCTCTCCTTGATACACAGGGAGGAGAAAATCCCATCAGGGCAGACTTGTTCTTTCAGCCTTGTGTTGTTTGCTCCCTTCTGATGCAGCCCTGGAGAAACTCTCCTTGTTCTTATTCTTCTGGAGACCTTGGTGGGGAAATCCAGGTGTAAAAAAGCTTTGTTTGAAATGGTGATGTTTTGCTGAGAATGTCTTTTGTCAGTCAGTTCCCTGCTCTGTCTGGGTGAATTATTATCTCTGTGGGCCTCAAAAGCTGGGTCTGATCAGGGAGGGAAGGAGCAGGCAGGGATGGGAGTGTTCTCAAGAGCTTTAAGAGCTCTCAGAGTGAAGGAATTGCCTCCAGGCAGCCTGGAGCCCTTGGAAGAACCACTGCAAGGCCTCCCAAAATATCCTGGAGCTCTTGCATGGGTTGTGTTGCATCCAGACACCCCAGAAAACAAAAATAATCAGCTCCCTCCTGCCCTCCAGGGCAGCATCTCCCTGGCCCTTCTTTCCTGCAGCACACAAAGTGTGTGGGAGCAGCTCTGGGTTTGTTTTTTGCCTGTTCTCTCATGCTGAAGGAAGTGTCAGGAAATTTGCCTGAGTTATTTACTGGGTTATTTACTCGGCCTCACTGAGCAGAGCGTGGGGGCCCTAAATTGGCATTTTCTGCCTTGATTCATTGGGTGTGCTAAAGAAGCTCGTTTAAAATTCATACCCTGGGCAAAAATTGTAGTTTATCCATGGAAGTGCCCTCACCAGGAGCAGGATCAGGAGCCCTGACAGAGAATCTGCTGCAAACTCCTTGCAAGGCCTCCTGAGCCTTTCAGGGCTGTCTCTGCCTGTCAAAATCCCTTCCCTGTCTCTGTCTCCCAGCTCTGCAAACTCTACACAACAACTCCAGCATTTAAGGGCATTTTTTGGGGTGGATCTCGATGTTTTCCTGCCCCATACCCAGGGACTGTGCTGGGGCTCAGCTCTCGTTGCTGTCCCAGTGCAGCAATGTGGTTTTGCTTTGTGGTTCCATCCAGAGAAGCAATTTGTGCTCCAGGCCCTGATGAACCCCAGCCCTGATGCTGGGGTGTCCCTGGCAGGGTCACTCTGGGCAGTTTGTCCTTGTTTCTAGGCACAATTCCAGAATTCTGGAGTGCCTGAAGGGCTGTGAATCTCCTGTGTCTGCTGTGGTTATGGAACTTGAATCACAGGGTCATGGGGAGGTTTAGGTTGGTTTAAAGACCCAGTTCCACCCCTCTCCCACTGTTCCAAGACCCTTGGGCATTTCCAGGGATCCAGGGGCACATGCTTCTCTGGGCACATGTGCCCACCCTCCCAGGGAAGGATTCCTTCCCAATATCCAACCTAAACCTACTCTTTTTGAGTTTTAATCCATCCTCCCTCATCCTGTCACTCCAAGCCCTTGTGAAAAGTCCCTCTCCACCTTTCCTGCAGCTCCCTCAGGCACTAGAAGGCCACAATGGGGTCACCCCAAAGCCTTTTCTTCTCCAGGCTGAACAATCCCAATTCTCCCAGTTTCAATCCCAATTCTCTCAGTTTTTCACGTCCAGAAAATGTTCTTGGGGACCCCCCAGAGGTGTGGGAGACCCCTGGCACTCAGCTGTGTGTGCTGAGGGGGTGGGAAGAGGCAGAGTGGAGCCTTTCCTGCATCTCTGTGGTTGTGGGGTGCCCCTGTATCCCCAGCCCACCCCTCTGTCAGGGCTGTGGGTAGCAGAGCATCGTTTGTACAGCCCTGAATCCCTGTGCAATCGCCCTCCTGAGGTGTTTGTGATGCACTAAACCACTCTGGCAGTGAGTAAGGGCCCCAGAGCTGCCCTGCTGGTGCAGTTTGTCCAAAGGTGTGTCTGAGCTGGAGGGCTGGAGCAAGGGAAAAAGGAGCATTGAGGTAAAAATGAGCAATAACAGCAGTGGAATTGGGGATGGTTCAGTTCAGCTCCCTCAGGACACACAGAATTCTCCTGCAGGCACTGCAGGGAAGATCCCACAAGGCAGAATTAGCATTTTAAAGGGTGCTGGTGGCTCTGATGATGAAGGTGCTGGAGAAGGAGGACGCTGATATCAGCAGGTACCAGATTCTTCCTCCCAGGTGTCAGGAGGAGCTGGTGGGGGGAGAAGCCCAGCTGTGCTTTTTTTTTTTGTGGCTTTGTGGCAGATTTTGTGCCATCCCCAGCTCCCCACCTCCTGTTTGCAGCTGGCTCACACAGCTTGAAGCTCCCCTTCTCCCTCCTGCTGCAAACATTTAACACACACAAAGCACAAACTCCTTTCCTGGCGCAGCTCTGCCTGAGCCAAGCCCTTTGTGGATGCTGCTGATGGATCTGGGATAAATTTGCCATGGATTTGCTGTTCCCCAGCAGAGGAATGGCCTTTCCCTGGCTTTGAAGGCAGCCAGGATCAGCTCAGAGCACAGGAGCAGGGCTCACATGGTGGTGCTGGTGCTGGAAACCTCCCCTCTTGTCATTGAGATCAGTGTTTAATCCCAGCCTGGCTTGGGGAGGAGGGTGCAGTTATTGGGATACAATATTAATATTTCCTCCAATATTAAAAAGAGCCAGTTAAGTTCATTAAAGCAAAGTAGGTTTGTAGTTATTTATCATTTGCTGCTGGGGATTGCTGAGAGGTAGAGAAAAATAGGATATTCATCTCCTATCTGGTCTTTTAATTTTGTTCTGATTATTCTTCTTGGAGAGGGATGTCTTATTTATGGGTTTTGAGTTATGTGCATAAATATTTCTTTTTTAAATCACCTGTACAGATGCCAGGCCCTTCAGCAGAGCCTCATTTAGACTTACAGTGAGTCACAAATGGTTTGGGTTGGAAGGATGTTAAAGATCACCCAGTGGCAACCCCCTGACATGGACAGGGACATCTTCCACTGGGTCTGGTTGCTCCAAGCCCTGTCCAACCTGGCCTTGGACACTTCCAGCATCCAGGGGCAGCCACAGCTGCTCTGGGCACATTTTATCCTTGGGTTCTTTGCAGTTCTGCCCAGGTATTCTGTTCCTGTGCTCCAGCTCTGGGAGGAGTGGCTGCCACTGCCCCATCTCCTTCACCCTCCCCGAGCCATCTCCTTAAGGCCACTCATCCACAGAGACTGCTCAAGGATAAAATGAGATGTTTTTCTCAGGAAAAAGCACCTGAAACTGTTCAAAAAGGGGCTGGTGACTGGTGCAGTCATTTATCCACCCTGCTTTTCTCTGGAATGATCTGGTGAAAGGTGTTTTCTTGAAATCTTTACTGCAGGACACCAGGGCAGGGTGCTGAGGCTCCTGAGCTGCGGTCGCTGTGGGCGCCGCGCGGTCTCCAGGAGGTTTGCACGCAATTCCCACCAAACCTGTGGATGCAGCTTTTGCTGGGGCTGTGCTCAGCACCCTGGCAGCCTGCAGAGGCAGGGGGAGGCTCGTTGGCACCGTGGAGGTGTGAGGGAAAACTGCGGGAGGAGCGCGAGCGCTTCCGAGCGCGAACCGCGACCGGCGGCGAGCGGGTTCTGCAGGGATGCTCCAACCCCCAGGGATGCTCCAACCCCCAAGGATGCACCAACCCTGCACCCCTGGTTTGGTTTTCAGCTGTGAGAGAAGCCTTTCTGGCAGATTGACACGATTGGGGATCAAGGAGGGAGGGATTGGTGGCTTCCTCCAGCGTGGGAGGTTTGTGCGCGAATTTTACGCGGTCAGGGTTGGATGGGTTTGGGTTAAAAATCAACTGAGCTTCGTCCTGGAGGGAAACTCCGTGGAAAAATTTGGGTTAAAAATCAACTGAGCTTCGTCCTGGAGGGAAACTCCATGGAAAAAAGAGGGATTTACTGCAGAGCAGGGAAACTCCATGGAAAAAAAAGGGATTTGGTACAGAGTAAGGAAACTCCGTGGAGGAAAGAGGGGCTTGGTGAAGAGCGGGGGTAACTCCATGGAAAAAGAAGGATTTGGTACAGAGTAGGAAAACTCCATGGGAAAAAGAGGGATTTGATTCAGGGTAGGGCTAATTCCATGGGAAAAAGAGGGATTTGGTGAAGAGCTGGAAAATTTCATGGGAAAAAAGAGGGATTTGATTCAGAGAAACTCCATGGAAAAAAAAAAAAAAAAGAGGCTTGGTGCAGAGCAGGGAAAGTCCATGAAAAAAGAGGGATTTGGTGCAGAATAAGGAAACTCCACGGGAAAAAAAGAGAGATTTGGTACAGAGTTGGGTAACTCCATGAGATAAAAGAGAGGCTTGGTGCAGAGTAAGAAAACTCCATAAAAAAAGAGGGATTTGGTGAAGAGCAGGGTAACTCCATGGGAAAAAAAAAAGAGATTTGGTGCAGAGCAGGGAAAAAAGAAAGATTTGGTGCAAAGTAAGGAAACTCCATGGGAAGAAGAGGGTCTTGATGCAGAGTAGAGAAACTCCATGAAAAAAAAGGGATTTGGTATAGGGTAAGGAAACTCCATGGGGGGAAAAAAAGGGATTTGGTGAAGAGCAGGGAAATTCCATGGGGAAAAAAGAGGGATTTGATGCAAAGAAACCCCATGAAAAAAAAAAACAAAAGGGGGCTTGGTGCAGAGCACAGAAACTCCATGGGATAAAGAGGGATTTGGTGCAGAGTAGAGTAACTCCATGAAAAAGAGGGGCTTGGTGCAGACAGAAACTCCATGGGGGAAAAAAGGGATTTGGTGCAGAGTTGGGTAACTCCATGAAAAAGAGGGGCTTGGTGCAGACAGAAACTCCATGGGGGAAAAGAGGGATTTGGTGCAGAGCAGAGCGAGCTGCCCTGCAGGGTGAAGGTGTCCAGGCACCAGGCAGATCATGCCCAGCAAAGCTGTGCCCTTTGCCTGGTGTGGGAGGGCTCTGCCTCTCTCCAGGCTGCAGCTTTGCCACATAAAACATAATGAGCTCCTCGTCTCCAGCGGAGGAATCCGGCGCTATAATAATATGAATAATAAATAATAAGCAGATTTATATTTTAGATCAGTGCCACAGGGCACGGAGTGAGGAGGCACGGGGAGGGAGTCAGCCAGACAGATCATCTCTTTCCATCTTTTGCACCTCTGTGGCAGAGTTATTTTTCCTGATCTGTTCCTATTCATTAATGTCCGAGAGGCAGGTTATATTACCCACCCCAGGAGGCCTTTAAGCTTTGTTTTGATTCATTATATATCCACATACATATTATATAGATATAGATCTCTCCGTGCAGAGCAGCTGGATGGGGAAAGAGGCTGGTAGTTATGGAAAAGAGCCACGTTACTTAAGCAGCAAATCAACGTTCTATTTCTTCACTCTCTTGTTTATTGAAAGCCATTTAGCCACCAGCACGGGGGAAGCTCTGGTGCCCCTGGGCACAGCAGCAGCTGCTGCTCTGGCCTGTGTGGCTTTGTGGTTTTGGAAGGTGACTGGGTTGGAAGCAGGTGCAAATTCAGTAGGAAAAGGGAAATTTAAGGAGAGGGGCCAGGGGCTGGTCAGTGGAAAGGTGACATTTGTCTCCTCCAGGCACAGTGCTGAGCTGTGGCAGGGTGACAGAGGACAGGCATGCATAGGTGCATGTGCAGAATTTTGCATCAAAGGTCTGGTTTTTTACATTTGTTCCTGAATATTAAACATTCTCCCGGAGCCAGGGATCAAGATCTGAGAGTCATGTAACTTGTTTTATATCTAAATACTGTTCCTGCCCCTGGGCAGCACTTTGTGTATTTAGCTGCTGAGCCACTTTTAATACAGATCTTTTTGCTTCACACAGAGGAAGCTACTGATAGCAAGATCTACTCTGCAATTTCTTTCATTATTTTTTCATATATATATATGAATAAAAAAGTCAATTACATGAATGAAAGATCCTTGGTTGCCTGCCTAAACAGCTGCCAAAATGAATTCCAACTCGGAGCCAAATTCAGCAAAGCTGGAATTTCTGCAGAGAGCTCCAGTGTGGCGTGAGATGGGATTGTGCAGGAGGCTGCATTACAGATTCCTGCTGCCCAGCCCCTCGCCCCTGGCTATCTGTGTGGGCAGCCAGCAGGGATGGATTTCACTTCTTTCAGGGCTGCATTAAATCTCCTCCTCGGAGCCACCACCCTGCCAGGCAGCTGCCTTGGCACCCAGAGCACCTGGAGCCAAATCCCTTCCTCCCCACAGACCAGCTCATTTCCCTGTCAGGAATCAGCTGAAGGGAGCAGCAGAATTTGGGGGATGTGGGCAGGAGCTGGGTGAAATCCTGGATAAGCACAGAGGGGAGGCAAATCCTCCAGAGAGGCAGGAGCAGTTCTGGGAATGGCTCCTGAGGATGGGTGGTTGTAGAGCATTTTCCTTGTTTTTAGGGAAATGCAGGTCTGTAGTGACCACAGTGTGATCTGAAGGTCCTTTTTGGGCAGTCAGGGGGAGGAGAGCCTTGCAGATTTTAGGTAGATTCCCAATTTCCTCAAGCTGAGTTGAGATAAAGCACCTGGAGCTTGGTGCCAGCCTCGGTGGTGCTTGGGGCTCCAAATCCCTTCCTCCTCACAGACCAGCTCATTTCCCTGTCAGGAATCAGCTGAAGGGAGCAGGAGAATTTGGGGGATGTGGAGGATGTGGCCAGGAGCTGGGTGAAATCCTGGATAAGCACAGAGGGGAGGCAAGTCCTCCACAGAGGCAGGAGCAGTTCTGGGAATGGCTCCTGAGGATGGGTGACTGTAGAGCATTTTCCTTGTTTTTAGGGAAATGCAGGTCTGTAGTGACCACAGTGTGATCTGAAGGTCCTTTTTGGGCAGTCAGGGGGAGGAGAGCCTTGCAGATTTTTGGTAGATTCCCAATTTCCTCAAGCTGAGTGGAGGTAAAGCCGAATTTGTCAGCTGGGAGCTGTTGGAACCCTTCTGGGAAGGGCAGGGAGAGGATGGCAGATGGGAGAAGGAAGGCTGAAGATCCTGTTCCCTGTTTTTAGAGAAATGTAGGTTTGTAGTGACCACAATGTGATCTGAAGGTCCTTTTTGGGCAGTGTGGGGGAGCAGAGCTTTGCAGATTTTTGGTAGATGCCCAATTTCCTCAAGCTGAGTCGAGGTGAAGCCGAATTTGTCAGCTGGGAGCTGTTGGAACCTTTCTGGGAAGGGCAGGGAGAGGATGGCAGATGGGAGAAGGAGGACACAGAGCCAGTCCAGCTCCAGCCTGGTGGAGCAGAGCTGAGATCCCACCCTGGGAGAGCCAGGAGGGCTCTTTGTGCTCGGGGTTTACTCCTCCTGCTCTGTTCCTCTTGGCGCAGCCCCTCGTCCCTGCTCTGTGCACGGGTGGGTTGTGAGCTCAGGAGCTCTCCAGGCTGAGCTCAGCGAGGTGTTTAAGCTCTCTTTCCAAGCTTTAGGCACTGCAGGGCTGCTGGGCAACCTTCCCAAAGAGGAGCTTTGACCTAGCAGGGCACTTCTCTCGAGTGCCCCTCTGCAGCTAATTGCTGCTGGCTCGGTGTCAGACAAACACGGCCCCGAGAGGCTGAAATCCCAAATTGTCCTGGCTGGGATTCAGCAGCTCCCACTCTCCCTCTCCAGGTGTTAGGGACACACAGCACTTGGAAAAGTCCCAATCCCAGAAGTGGAGAACGAGCTGCTGACAAAGCAGGGGGAGTGGTGGGTCCTGCCCTTCCTTTGCTTCCAGCTTTGTGCTCCTCGCAGAGGCCTCACTGTGATCAGATCAAAGCTGGAAAAAATAAAACAGTGGGGAAAAGAGGAGGATGGAAATGAAATAAACTGGGGAAAGGAGGAGGATGGAAAAGAAAGAAACTGGGGAAAGGAGGAGGATGGAAAAGAAATAATCTGGGGAAAGGAGGAGGATGGAAAAGAAAACAACTGGGGAAAGGAGGAGAATGGAAAAGAAATAAACTGGGGAAAAGAGGAGGATGGAAAAAAAAACAAGTGGGGGAAAAGGGAAGGATGGAGAAGAAATCAACTGGGGGAAAAGGGAAGGATGGAAAAGAAAAGCACTGGGGGAAAAGGGAAAAGAAAAGCACTGGGGGAAAGGGAAAAGAAAAGCACTGGGGGAAAACGAAGGATGGAGAAGAAATCAACATGGGGGATAAGGGAAGGATGGAAAAGGAAACTACTGAGGGAAAAGAGAAGGATGGAAAGACCTGAAAGAATGAAATTTGTGTTTTTCTGTGGGATGTCAGCTGTGAAAAGCAGGGGAGAGCAGGACAACACCCAGGGCACAATCCGTGGCAGAAAGGGAGGGAAAATGGCAAATGGGGGCCTTTTGTCACTGGGGCAAGCATCCCAGAGCAGTGTGTCACATCAGGGTGGCATCAGAGCCCTGAGCCCTTCCTGGGGGTGTTATTTGGGGGGGACAGGAGTGTGGGCAGCCTGGGCAGCAGCAGGTGAAGATCCAGGCTGGAGCAGAGCTCAGACAATGCAGATGTGACAGCTGGGAGGGATCTGAGAGCAGCAGGAGCAGCTCAGGCTGGCCTTGCCCTGACTCCAGCCCTGCCAAATGAGGGCTGGGGATGTCAGGAGGCTGCAGGGAGGGTTGGCTCCTTTTCCTTTGCCATCACTAATGAATTCCTCTTGCACCTCCAGCCACTGGAGGGGCTTGGGGAGACGAAATGGGACTTCATGTGGAAGTGATGGCTGAATGTCAATGCTGCTGTTGAAGCCAATTTGGGAGCTGGGAAGTGCTAAAAGAATTAAGATTGTTAAATGGAAATAAGTCTACTTGGTTGAGATAAAATAGGGTTTAAATGAGTGAAATTATCAGTGGATTACCCTTGTTAGAGCACTGCCTTATTTAATAAACTGGGTTTTAATCTGCTGTGAGCATTCCTGAAGGGAAAGCTCAGCCTGTGGAGGTGCAGGGATGTGATGGAGAGGAACCATCAGCTGTGCCATCATCCCCTAGAATGGAGCCACAGGAGCAAGAATTTACCCAGGAGTGCTTTGTACTCTCATGAGAGTTTCATTCACTGCTGTACAAGTGTTGGCTTTGTTTGAGTTCCTCTGGCTGGCAGAATTGGGGTGGGATCACCAAGAGTGGGATCACCAAGAGTGGGTTCACCTCGGTGCCTCTGTGTCCCTGGGGAGCATTTTCAGGGCAGAGCCATCAGTGCTGCATCATTTTGGGGTGAATTGGAGCTCCCTGGAGCCCTGCAAGGGGTGATGCAGGGGGAGCAGCCTCTTGCTGCATTTAGGAGGGAGAGAAAACGCTGGAAACTTTTGAGTGCTGCAATTTTACCCAAAGAGAGAATGTGGTAATTATTAATGAGCACTGATTACCTGCAGCTGCAGGAGCAGAGCTGTCACAGAAGGGCAGCCAGGTGCTTTGGGGCAGCCTCACCTGGCCCCTGGCTGGTGTCACCTGTCACCTCTCATGTGCTCCTGACCCATCTCTCTGTGGTGGAAGCTCCAGATGCTCCAGAGGTGCCTGTGGAGGGAAGGACCTGATTTGTCTCAGCACTTTTGGGACTCTGCTCTTGGCTGCTGTCACCTCTGAGCCTGTAGGTGACAGTCCCTGGCCTAAGGGGGAGCATCTGGAACAAGGGACAAAAGCACAAGGAGGGATGAGGATTGATTTTCTCCTTAGTTGTGCAGCCCTGAGGTTTCAGAGCATCTTGTGTTCTTTACTTGGAGGATTTGTGAATTTTCTTTCTTTTTTACAGTCAGTTTTGAGAGAGAAATCCAGCCATGAGTGGGTTGGGAGGCCCAGGTGGGATGCAGGAATCCAGGATCAAATTCCAGTCTTGGGGTATCCAGGTTGTGGGTAACCCACCTGGATTATGCTCTTGTCTGTTCAAAGGAGCCTGCCCTCCATAAATATTCCATGTTTTGGTAGTTGCCAGAAGGGCTGATAAAGCTGGCTGCAGGTAGAGCTGAGCCCATCCTGGATTTTATCTCCTTTCCTGGCCTTGTCCAGCAGCCTGGGCTCTGTAGATGCCAAAAGTTCTTGTGTCTCATGCAGCTGAGGTCGTGTTCAGGAGGGAATTCAGAGCTGGGAGAAGGCAGGGAAGGGGCTCTGTGTGCCCACTCCATGCACACTCTCAGCAGCTGGGCTGTGCTCTGCAGTGGTTCCTGCTGGAAAGGTGCAGGGAGGAGGAATTCCTGAGCTCCAGCCTGAGGCTCAGCCCATGGGAGCTTAAACCTTGTGTGATCTCTTAAACCTTGTGTGATCTCTCTTAAACCTTGTGTGATCTCTCCTAAACCTTGTGTGTTCTCTCAAACCTTGTGTGATCTCTCTCCAACCTTTTGTGATCTCTCTTAAACCTTGTGTGATCTCTCTTAAACCTTGTGTGATCTCTCAAACCTTGTGTGATCTCTTAAACCTCATCCTGATCTCTCTTAGACCTTGTGTGATCTCTTAAATCTTGTGTGATCTCTCCTAAACCTTGTGTGATCTCTCTTAGACCTTGTGTGATCTCTCCTAAACCTTGTCCTGATCTCTCTTAAACCTTGTGTGATCTCTCAAACCTCGTGTGATCTCTCTTAGACCTTGTGTGATCTCTCAAACCTTGTGTGATCTCTCCTAAACCTCGTCCTGATCTCTCTTAAACCTTGTGTGGTCTCTTAAACCTCATCCTGATCTCTCTTAAACCTCATCCTGATCTCTCTTAAACCTCATCCTGATCTCTCTTAAACCTTGTCCTGACCTCTCTTAAACCTTGTGTGATCTCTCAAACCTTGTGTGATCTCTCCTAAACCTTGTCCTGATCTCTCTTAAACCTTGTGTGATCTCTCAAACCTTGTGTGATCTCTCTCCAACCTTGTCCTGATCTCAGGCCTTGTGTGAGCTCCTTGCCAAGCCCAGGGCAGTGAGGGCTGGCAGGTTGTGCTGTGGTCTCAGCCTGGGTCTGGCTGAGCATCCCCTCACTCATTTGGAGCAGAAATCTCCTTTTCCTGGGCTGTGCTTGAAACCCTGCTCTTCCCTCCTGCTTTTAAATCCCATGGAGCATCTCATTAGGAGCAAATGATGCCTCAGGCAAGTGGAGCTGTAGAGAAGTAATCTTTATTAAGCACCCTCAGTGGTCAGAGCTGCTTGATGAGCTCTGGAGTTTTATTTGCAGGCAGCTTGGGTTGTTGTTGGGCAGGAAAAGGCTTTGAGCTGCCTCCAGCCCCTGTTTTGTATTTGTGCCCTCAGTCCCTCCAGCCCTGCAAGCCCTGCTGGCAAAGCTGTGGATGGAAGAGGCTGGGGGGGATAAATCAGGAATATGAGAAGGGATTTGGGGTGCTTTCAACTCATCCTGAGCTGGACACAGACACAGATTTCCCTGGAAAAAAAGGTGTAAAGGACCCACAGACTGATGAGGCTTTTTGCTGGTGATGGCTTGAAGAACTCTGGAAAATAAAGGGGTGTGAGTGAAGGTGTTCACACCCCAGGCCACCCTGAGGTTGTGGGATATTTCCAGCCTGAGCTGAAAATCTGGAATCTCTGCTGCCTTTGCCTCTCCTCATTCCCACAGAATTCCCAGAGCAGCTCTGGCTGCCCCTGGAAGTGTCCCAGGCCAGGCTGGAGCACCCTGGGGAGGGTGGGGAAGAGCAGAGAACAGAGCCAGGACATTTAAAACAAAATATATCCAGCAAATGACTGGTTTTCAGAAAGGTTTTAGTCACACAGATGCTCTTTTTTCTTTTTTTCTTCTTTTTTTTTTCCATTTCTTCTGGCATTATGCTGTTATTTTATTCTCTTTTTTAGGAGAACCCTTCGCCTCTCCTCATTCCCACAGAATTCCCAGAGCAGCTCTGGCTGCCCCTGGAAATGTCCCAGGCCAGGTTGGAGCACCCTGGCATGGTGCAAAGTGCCCCTGCCCATGGCAGGGAGATGATTTGAAGTTCATTTCCATCCCAACCCATCCTGGGGTTTTATGAATTTTGTGAATTTCCTGCTTGCTGCCCTTTTTGAGCGACAAACTGTGGCTGTTTGTTGTCCTGGGGCTGTCAGATTTCATTGTGAGGAAATGAGAAGCATTTTCAGGCATTAGCTGGCAGCACGGAGAGTTTGAGAGTAGCAGTTCATGCCACTGAACATGCTTTTGGAAGATGTGTCCTCATGCTTGGAGAATCAATTAACCTCGAAACCATTTGGTGGCTTGGTTTGAAGAACACTGGCTCTGAGAATTTCCTCTCCTGCTGCTTAAAATCAGCCACATTCAGCGTGAAGCATGGATGGTTTCTAGCACTGAGAGGTGAAGTGAGAACAAAAATAATAATAAAAAAAAGAGAATAAAATAACAGCATAATGCCAGAAGAAAAAAAAATAGAAAAAAAAAAAAAAAAAAGGAAAAAAGAGCATCTGTGTGACTAAAACCTTTCTGAGAACCAGTCATTTGCTGGATATATTTTGTTTTAAATGTCCTGGCTCTGTTCTCTGCTCTTCCCCACCCTCCCCATCTGGAAAGCATCCAGCATTATCCCTGCTTGAAAAGGCAGCACTGGCTGTGAGCTCTGCCCCAGCCAGCACCTGCAGGGAGCTGCAGCAGGTCCCTGGCTGCCTGCTTGGTGATTCTGGGGCTTTTTTAGGGGAGGGAAAGCAGAGTGATCTGTGCCCAGCAGTGGGGAAGGGCATCCTCACCTGCTCTGCTTGCAGGGTCAGGACAAAAGGAACATCATCCCTGCCCTGCTGCTTTTATGGATTTCTCTGCCAGAGCTGAATTAAAGAAGCTTTGGGGGAAAAGTGTGGCAACCTTCTTGACCTAAAGTTCTCAGCCCAGCAGCTTCATCCTCCCCCATTCCACAGTGGCTCCAGGAGAGTGGATTTCAGTTACAAAAAGGGAAGAATACAGTGGGATTGACTGCAGACATTGCTGCTTGTTCCACAGTGGGCTCCAGGAGAGTGGATTTTGCTTTCCCTTACAAAAAAGGAAAAATGCAGTGGGATTGAATGCAGGCATTGCTGCTTGTTCCACAGTGGGCTCCAGGAGAGTGGATTTCAGTCACAAAAAAGGAAAAATGCAGTGGGATTGAATGCAGACATTGCTGCTGGTTCCACAGTGGGCTCCAGGAGAGTGGATTTCAGTCACAAAAAGGGGAAAATGCAGTGGGATTGAATGCAAACATTGCTGCTTGTTCCACAGTGGGCTCCAGGAGAGTGGATTTTGCTTTCACTTACAAAAAGGGGAAAATGCAGTGGGATTGAATGCAGACATTGCTGCTTGCATCTCTCACCTCTTTCTCCCTTCTGGTTCTGGCAGCAGAGCTCAGCCCTGGATTTTCTGGGTTTTGAGGTGCTCTGGATTTAACATTTCCAGGAGAAGCACCAAATTCTGCCTTCCCCTTCTCAGGAAACCATTCCCTGGGTACTAAATCAGAACAGATTCAGTTAAAAAGCTGAGAATCCAGAAATGTCAAATATTAACACTGGGTTTAGGTGTTTTCCCAGGCAGGTTATCAGCACCTGAGCAGGTGGATTTCTTGTTGCAGTGAGAGCACCAGGGGCTGAGAGCTGTGGTTGTTCTACAGGGTTCTGGCTGGGTTTTTTCTGCTTTTTTGTAATCCTGGGCACGCCACACTCATGCTTTGGATTTCAGTCTCAGCTTGCTAATCTGCTTTCTGACCTATTGAAGAAAATAGCTGGTAATTATTTGTTTACTTTGTGCAATTCAACTGTGCAAGAGCTTCCTTAGAAGAGCCAGGCTGGGTGATTAGGAGGGGAGGTTTATTTTATTTTGGTTTAGTTTGTTTTCCCTGGCACGTTGTCCTTTCATTTGGAAGGGCTGAATTTCTTGGGGGGGTTTTTGCCTTTTTTTAGGAGGATTGAAACTCCGTGGTTGTGTTAAAGAGTGAAAAATGAAGCAGAGAGGGGTTGTGGGGGGGTGAAAAGTCGATTTTTATGTGCTGTGTTGTCAGGGTTTGGGAGATGGGGCTGGCCTGAGCACGGCAGTGTCACCCTGATGGATTTGGATGCACTCTGAGGCACAGCCTGGGCTGCTTTTCCCCCACATTATTCCTCAAATTCGCTCTGACCCCACGCTGCACTGCAGTTCTGTGAAAGCAGGAGGGTGCTGAGCATCTTGCAGACAACAAAACCTCTCTTCTGGGCTGGGATTATTCAACTAATCTCGTGATTATGGTGATAATCCCCTTTGCAGTGACGCCCCTCTCCAAGGAGCTTTTCCCTCGGGCCCTTCCAAGTCCCAAATCCCATTTTCTCCTAATGCTGAAGTGCTCTATATTAAATTAAGGCACTCTCAGGGATCAGAGGTGTAAAAGTCCTGTGGTATTTAAAGCTTTGGAGCCTTTTGTGTGACTGGGGCTCATGGTTGGGATGGAGGAGAGGGGCTCTGCTCTGGAGAAGAGCTGGATTTTTACATTTCCCCCCTTGTTTCTGGAGCAGAACAAGCTGTGGGCAGTGCCAGTGATGCCCTGAGGGTCAGATGATTCCAGGTAGGATTTTCCAGCAGGGAAAGCAGCTCCTTTCCCTCTCCCTCTGCCAGGTGCTCGGCGGCAAATAAATATTTTGCTCACAACTCATTGGAGGTGGCATCTAACCAGATGTGCTCTCACTTGGTGCGGCAGGAGATTTATTTGGTTGTCCATTTATAGCTTATTATTTCCTGCTGTCTCCCCCCTCCCCAGCCTAATAGCAGTTTGCTATCCACCAGGGTATACATTTTCTTCTGATTAAGTGCCGCTTAGCCGTTGGCTGCTTGCTCATTTTACTTTTATAGACACATTTACAGAGGCACAAGAGCCCAGGAGCAAGGGTAAGGAGAATGGAGACTCACAACAGCTTGATTAGATTGGATTTTAATAAAGTTTCCAGCTAAGCTGCAGCACAACTATTCCTCACTGTGCTGATGATCTCCAGAGGTTCTTTCAACCCTGATTACCCCGTGGTGGTGGACAAGGGGTTGCTCAGCTCCTCACCTGTGCAGTGGGGGAGAATTCCCATGGAATCCTTGACCAGCAGGGATTTCTGAGCTCTGAACACCTCCGAGCTCAGGAGAGATTTCTTTCTTTTTTTTTTCCCCCATCTTTCCGCGGCTGCTAATTAGTCGCAGATGATGAGATAATTTATAAAAATTAGGAGCGATTTTCCCTCATTGTGCTAATATAGCTTGGCAATAAAACTGCTCTTTTAAGGGGGTGACTTTTCCCTAATGCAGGGATCAAGGCTAAAAATACATCCCCGTGGATGTCAGCAGAGAGGGGGAGCGTGCTCCATCACTGTGTGCAAGGAGATCTTCCAGAAGTTCATCAGAACCACGAGAATGAGCTCAAATTGAAATGCAAATCCCAGCCTGGCAGTTTGGGAGGGAGCTGTTGGATGGTGTCACCTTGGTGGCAGGATGAGGGAACAAGCAGGAGGCAGCAGCTGTGGCAGGAGCAGACAGCCTGTGTGACATTGGCAGGGAGGCAGCACAGGGAAGGTCATCAAGGAATTTGGGCTGGAGTCTGGACCAGCTGCACTTGTCTCCTTGCATCCTTTAAATCCTTCTGGGATGGCTGCAAGAATCTGATCAGTCATTTATCTACCTGTATGTGTCATATCTATTGACCTAGATATCTTTGCCCCTCCTGTGGCACTGTGGCACGTTCCCTGTTCCTGCAAAGCTGGTGTTCAAACCTTTCTCATGGGTTCCCCTGATGGGGAGACCCCTAAAGAGTTCTGTGCTAGCAGTGAGAGACAGATGGGACTCTTGGTTTTCCAATCTTTACTTATTATTTATTTTCTCTTACTAGAAGTTCTGCACCTCCATACTAAAACCCCAAAACTCTAAGTTGTTCACGCTGTGATAAACTACACCACTGTTTATTTCACACACTCGTAGATTCCAGTTCATCCCAAAGCCTTGGCAGCTTTCTCCATGGATGAAGGTTCAAAGCAGTGTTCTCCTGGGGGTCAGGACATCTCAGCACAGGCAGAGGAACATTCCCTGAGCCCTGGGTGCCAGCAGGCTGGGGATTGAGGGGTGGTGCTGGGATTTATTCCCAGTGCCCTTATAGTGCTTGGGAGGTGCTGTTTGCCCCTTTAGCTGCTCCAGGATTGAGCCAGGAGTGTCTGTGTGTCTGTGTGTGTGTCTGTGTTTGTGTCTGTGTGTGTGTCTGTGTGTCTGTGTCTGTCTCTGTCTGTGTGTGTCTGTGTGTCTGCTCAGTCTGGTGGGAGCTGAGAAACAGCACAGGGGGGCTGCTGTGGCAGTTGTTTGGGAAAAGCCATTCGTTAGGCTGAGGAATGAATTTTCCATGAACTCAGAAGGCCTCCAGCATTCCCTCAGGCTCCTAATGATTTTGTCACGGTGTTAATCCCTCAGGTGAGCGGCGGCATTTTGATATCAGCAAACAAATTACGTTTTCTGCGCTGATAACGCAATCCAGAGTCAGGCGTGAGAGCAGAAAACAATTCCTCAGTGTCCAATTCCTCAGTGTCCAATTCCTCAGTGTCTGATGCCTCAGGGTCCAATTCCTCTGTGTCTGGTTCCTCTGTGTCTGCCCCTGTGGGTGAGGGCACACCCTGAGTGCTGTGCCCAGCTCTGGGCCCTCAGCTTGGGAAGGACCTTGGGACCCTGAGCACATCCAGAGGGGCTGGGAACACAAACCCTGAGGGGAACCCCTGAGGGAGCTGGGGGTGCTCAGCCTGGAGAAAAGGAGACTCAGGGCTGCCCCCATCACTGCACAGCTCCTGAAAGGTGCCTGTGCCCAGCTGGGGCTGGGCTCTGTCTGCAGCAGCACTGACACAACCAGAGCACACAGCCAGAGCTGCACCAGGGGAAATACAGGCTGGATAGCAGGAAGAAGATTTTCCAGAAATTGTGATAAAGTTCTGGAATGTTCTGCCTGGGGAGGTGGTGCAGTCCCCATGCCTGGGTGTGTTTAACAAAGCCTGGATGTGGCACTGGGTGCCAGGGTTCAGTTGAGGGGTTGGGGCTGGGTTGGACTCGATGATCTTTGAGGTCTCTTCCAACCCAGTGATTCTGTGGATGCAGCTGGATGCAGCTCCCTGTACCCCATGGCATTCCAGGGAATGTGTGTCTGCACAGGACACCTGTACAAGCACACCCAGGGAACCTGGTCTGGGTTTTTAGTGATGCTCAGGGTGCCCCTTCCTGCCTGGAATTACGTATTTTGAGAGGTGCTGGAGAGTTTCCTGGAAGGCAACTCCAGTAAAACAGAGGCGGGGAGGTTCAGGTGTTTTTTTGCAGCAGGTGATTGATGTGTTGAGCTCAGAGCATGTGGTTGGCACAGAAAGTTTTCACAGATTTAAGGGGAAATTGGCCAAGCACAGGGGAGAGAAAAGCACTGAGGAGTTATTAAATATATAAACAACATCAGTTTCAGAAGTTTCCTAACCTGAGAGTAGCCCAGGGCTGGGAGGCTATTAGCAGGAATTATTGGATGGACTTTTGCTTTGACAGTAACATTTGTTCCTACAATCCAGATATGAGGCAGAGGCACAGAGAAAATGAAAGGAATTGCCTGTAGCAAACTCTCAAATTAGCACCTCTATCTCCCCAGCTCCAGCCTGGTGCAGTGTCCATCAAGGCTTGGGAAGTGTGGAGATCTGCCTGGGCTGTTAGCAGCAAGCAGAGGGAAATTGTGGCAGCAGTGACAGAGAGTGAAAGCAGCAGGATCAGGGCTGGAAAAGGGTTGGGAGCTGGAAAATTCAGCTTGGAATCATCCCCTGGTTCAGTGGGAGCAGAATTCACGTGAACCTGTTTGGGTTTTGTCACATGAGAGCACCCCTCTCCCATTCCCACTGCTGAACATTCATTTCTGCTTTTTAATGCCATCCTTAAATATCTCCTTCATCTCTAAATGATTCTGTCCTGTGCTTTATGGTGGGATTATCTTGCTCTCCCCATCTCTCCTACCTCAGCTTTAGTTTCTAGGAAGAGCAGCCTGTGTTCATTCAGCCTCTCTGGAGATGTTAATACTCAATTCTCTCCAGCATTTTATTGCTCTCCCCTGTAATTTAAGATTCTTCACAGTTTTGGGTGCCTTGCTTTAGTTCTGTCAGACACAGAGCCTTGAGCACAATCTTGCTGGGACTCCACCAGGAGCATCCTTATCCTGGGAGAATTTTATCTGTGATGTTCCTTTGAGTCTCCCCCTCCAGAGTCCTCTCTAGTTCAGTCTCAGACATTTTTTTCTTCTTTTTCTTCCTTTTTTCTTCTTGTTTTTCAAACTCAAAGCCTTCTGATGGTGCTGCCAAAAGCTGTGTGGCCTCAGGCTGTTCTCTTGTCCAGCATGAGTGAGGAAACTGGGGCAGGGGCATGAAAATTCCCATGAAAATCAGGGAATTTGAGCTGGAATTTGGACCAGCTGGACTTGTCCCCTTGCATCCTTTAAATCCTTTCTTCTGGGATGGATGTAAGAATCCTATCAGTCATTTGTCTGCTTGGATATGTCATATCTATTTATCTAGGTAGCACAATAAATAATCCTGATTTACATCCATCCATCCAAACATTGGCAAAGTTGTGATAAAATCTGATCCTGTTATGCAGGGAACCCCTCTACTTTTACTGTGCTGTCCTTGTGCCTTCATCCCTTATTCTCACATCCCTTACTCTCACATTCCTTACTCTCATATTCCTTATGTTGCATGCAGAATAATTTGGTGTATTTTCTAGGCTCCTTGTAAGCACAAATATTTGGTCATTATTGAGAATCCAATTACAACGTTAATTAAGTTTTTTTGTGACTGGAAACAAATGTTAAATTGCAAAGACAAAAATGTGTCTTCACTGTGTTTGAATTCCTGTGATTATCAGTGGAATTGGGATAGGATAGGATGGGATGGGATGGAATAGGATGGGTGGAATGGGATTGGAATAGGATGAGTGGAATGGGATGGAATAGGATGGATTGGAATAGGATGGGTGGGATGGAATGGAATAGGATGGGTGGAATGGGATTGGAATAGGATGGATTGGAATAGAATGGATTGGAATGGGATGGAATAGGAAGGATTGGAATAGGATGGGTGGAATGGGATGGAATAGGATGGGTGGAATGGGATGGAATAGGATGGGATGGAAGGGAGAATAGGATGGGATGGTGTAGGATGGAATGGAATGGGGTGGGATGGAATGGGATGAAATGCAATAGAATAGGATGGAATAGAATGGAATAAAATGGAATTCCAGCTGGTCCAGAGGCTGCAGGGAGGTAAGGAAGCCTTATGTGGATCTGGGAGTGTGTGCCTGGTGTTGTGATGGCTGTGTGGGATGGGAGAGGATGAGGAGGGAGGCACTCTCCTCATTAGCAAGTGCTGATTGCTCTTTCAAAGGGAAAATCCAAACCTCCTCAGCCCCCTGGCCCTGCAGGTCAATAAAATGAACACTCACTAATGGCTGAATCAGAGACTCAACAACTTCATTACACTTGTAAAATCAATGGCCATTACCCAGCTGGGCTCTGATCTGAGCTGCAGGATGTCAGCACGGCCTGGGAGCTGGCACAGCTTGGTGAAGGTGTCTGGAGCCCATGAGGACACTTTTCCTGATGGGCCAGACTGTCACATGCACAACCTCTGGAAAAATCCCTTCGCCCAGGATTTTTCCTCTGGGAAGCTGAGAGGCCTCAGAGAAAAGGGAAACAATTCTGATCTCATTTACTTCTCCTGTGTTGTGCTCATGTGGAATGTGTTTGTTTACCCACAGGTGATTGTTTCATTGGGTTTCTAATGTGAGTTGTTTTCACTCTTTGGCCAATTGGTGCCAAGCTGTGTCAGGGCTCTGGAGAGAGTCACAAGTTTTCGTTATTATTTTTTTAGCATTGAGTAAGTATCCTTTCTTTATTCTTTAGTAGTATAGTTTAGTATCCTTTAATATAATATAGTATCATAAAATAATAAATTAGCTGGTGATTGTTTCATTGGTTTCATGTGAGTTGTTTTGACTCATTGGACAGTCAGGGCCAAACTGTGTCAGGACTCTGGAAAGATTCACGAGTTTTCATTATTATCCTTTTAGCATTCAGTATCCCTTCTGTATTCTTTAGTATTGTTTAGTTATATATATAACATAGTATCTTAAAATAATAAATTAGCTGGTGATTGTTTCATTGGTTTCATGTGAGTTGTTTTGACTCTTTGGCCAATCAGGGCCAAGCTGTGTCAGGACTCTGGAAAGATTCACGAGTTTTCATTGTTATCTTTTTAGCATTGAGTAAGTATCCTTTCTGTATTCTTTAGTATAGTTTAGTATCCTTTAATATAATATAGCATCATAAAATAATAAATTAGCTGGTGATTGTTTCATTGGTTTCATGTGAGTTGTTTTGACTCATTGGACAGTCAGGGCCAAACTGTGTCAGGACTCTGGAAAGAGTCACGAGTTTTCATTATTATCTTTTTAGCATTGAGTACCCCTTTGGTATTTTTTAGTATAGTATAGTTTAGTTTTATATATATAACATAGTATCTTAAAATATTAAATTAGCTGGTGATTGTTTCATTGGACTCTGGTGTGAGATGTTTTGTCTCATTGGCCAATCAGGACCAAGCTGTGTCAAGACTCTGGAAAGATTCACGAGTTTTCATTATCATCTTTTTAGCCTTCTGTCTGTTTCCTTTCTGTAATCTTTAGTGCAGTTTAGTATCCTTTAGTATAATATAGTATCATAAAATAACAAATTAGCCTTCTGAGAGGATGGAGTCAGATTCATCATTCCTTCCTTTGTCTGGGGGAGCACAAACACAATCCCAGACCTTCCTGTGACCCTGCACAGCCAGGGGAGCTGCTGGCAGAGGTGCCCTGCAGCAGACAGGGCAGCTCATGATGTGAAAGCCCAGGCTCCTGAAGGGCTGCTGAGGCAAATTTGCAGCTTCTGGACTGCTGCTGGGAGGCCTGGATGTAAATGACAACGCAGCTAATAAGGTCTAATTGGCTATTAAAGGAGGAAGCAGCCCTGGAGATGCTGAGGGCCAATTAACCCTGGGAGCCTGACACTGCTGCTGTGCAGTGATGTGTGAGAGCCCTTGATGAACACACACAGAGCACAGGGGCACTGCAGGTCCTCACCCAGAGCCTCTGCAAAGTGCTGGGGTATGTGACAGCGTTCAGAGAGGCTCTTGGGATGAGGGAAGAGATGAGGATCTGACTCCATGTTTCAGAAGGCTTGATTTATTATTTTATTATGTATATTACATTATATTATTTTATTATATGTATTACATTACATATATATTATATTAATATTACATTATTATTTTATTATATATATTACATTATATTATTTTATTATATATATTACATTACATATGTATTATATTAATATTACATTATATTATTTCATTATATATATTACATTTTATTATTTTATTATATATATTACATTACGTATATATTATATTAATATTACATTATTATTTTATTATATATATTACATTATATTATTTTATTATATATATTACATTACATATATATTATATTAATATTACATGATATTATTTTATTATATATATTACATTACATATGTATTATATTAATATTACATTTTTATTTTATTATATATATTACATTATATTATTTTATATATATTACATTACATATGTATTATATTAATATTACATTTTTATTTTATTATATATATTACATTATATTATTTTATTATATATATTACATTACATATGTATTATATTAATATTACATTATTATTTTATTATATATTACATTACATATATATTATATTAATATTACATTATTGTTTTATTATATATATTACATTTTAGTATAACTATACTAAAAGAATATAAGAAAAGGTTTCATCAGAAGGCTGACTAAGAATAGAAAGGAATGATAACAAAAGTCTTTGTCTTGGAATGAGAGTCAGAGCCAGCTGACTGTGATTGGCCATTAATTAGAAACAACCACATGAGCCCAATCCCAGATGCACCTGTTGCATTCCACAGCAGCAGATAACCATTGCTCACATTTTGTTCCTGAGGCCTCTCAGCTTCTCAGGAGGAAAAATCCTAAGGAAAGGATTTTCAATCAAAGATGTCTGTGACAGGGCTATTTCAGGGCTCCCTTGTGAGAGCTCCCCTGTCTTTGTAGTCAGGGTGGGTTTGATGGCTGAGCAGTGCAGACCCCCCGTGGGCACCACAGCAGCCCTGGCTGGTGGAACTCCTCAGCAGGCTGGTGGAACTCCTCAGCAGGCTGGTGGAACCCCTCAGCAGGCTGGTGGAACTCCTCAGCAGGCTGGTGGAACTCCTCAGCAGGCTGGTGGAACCCCTCAGCAGGCTGGTGGAACTCCTCAGCAGGCTGGTGGAACTCCTCAGCAGGCTGGTGGAACTCCTCAGCAGGCTGGTGAACTCCTCAGCAGGCTGGTGGAACTCCTCAGCAGGCTGGTGGAACTCCTCAGCAGGCTGGTTCCTGACACTCTGCTCAGCTCTGAGGGGGCTGAAAGCCCAGTCAGGTGAGGTGGATCCACAGGGAAGGCAAATTCCTGCATCAGGCTGGGATGGAGGCACACAGAGAAACCAGGGACCAAGCCCAGGGCTGGGGAGCTGCCCTTGGAATGCTGAACAAGCCAGCCCAGGGGCTGTGGGAGGCTCAGGCAATCCTCCTGCCCCAAACACTGAGATCAGGGCCCTGGGGAGCCCGGGGTTGTGACACAGGCTTGTTGCTCATTTGAATAAACAAATTGTGTCTAATGGCTTTGTCTCCTAATTGATGCCAGTGCCTTCCTGATGAGGGAAAGCAGGGATATTCAGTGCTGCAAAGAGAGCTACCTGTTTTCATGTTTGTTCTGCTAGGAGGGGGCTGGCAGAAAATGGGATTGGGTGGATTTGAGGAGGAATTGGGACTTGGGAGTCCCAGCAGAATCTGGACCATGTCTGAGACTTTGGAGTCTGTTGCATCCTAATGACATGAGGGTGGTTTTGTGTGCTGCTGCTGTGATGATGATCTTTCTCTTGTTCTTCTTCCTCAAATTGATTTTAATCTAATTTTTGCATTTTTTATTATTTTATTATTTCTAATTTCTGCTGCTCTGAACTCGGACCTTTCTGGAACCCAGGATTTCAATCCAAGCAGGGGATGAGTTCACAGATGGGGCTCAGCTCCTGGACCTGGAGCAGCTGCAGGTTGATGAGGTTTGTGTTGGCTTTTTGCAGAGCAGAGAGAAGGGCACTGTGCCTGCAGGGCCTGTCCCACAGTGACACCCATGGCTTGCCTGTCCCACTGAAGAAATGAGGCTGAACTCACTGAGAACAGCCCAGTTCTCACTGGAGTTTTCCAGGGAAGGCAGCATGGAGCTCCTGCCCTCATTTCTGCTGATCCCCCAGGATGTTTCTCTTGTCTTGTGTGGAGAGAAGCTCCAGTGCTGACCTCAGCATGCAGACAGACTTTATTTGTTCCTCCAAACCTGCCTAAAACACCTTTTAGTCTGGCTGGGCCATGAGACTCCAAATTTGTGGATTTGCTGATTTAGAGGTGAACTGGAGCTGCCACTGACCAGAGCCAGGAGAGGGCTGGGAACCCTCAAAGGGACCTGCTGAGCTCCTGCCAGGACCCTTTGGGTTATGGGAACCCTTAAAGGAACTGCTGAGCCCCTTCCAGGACCCTTTGGGTTATGGGAACCCTCAAAGGAACTGCTGAGCCCCTACCAGGACCCTTTGGGTTATGGGAACTCTTAAAGGGACCTGCTGAGCCCCTGCCACCACTTTTGGGTTATGGGAGCTCTCAAAGGGACCTGCTGAGCCCCTGCCAGGACCCTTTGGGCTGTGGGGAGCAGCAGAAGGGTCTCAGAGGTTCCTTTTCCCCCTGACTCAGCAGCAAAAGAGACAAAAGCTCCTTCTGACCACACAGCCAGGAGCGCTCTGCTGAAATAATTTCTGTTACCTTTAATCTGCCTCCAAGGAACACTTAACAAAAAAAAATCATCCTGCCCATAGCGGGTAACCTGATGAGCCTAATTTGGTGGTATGAAAACACAACCACTTGGAGGTTTCCAATCCATGTTCTGGCTAATTAGATCCGCTTCCCCTGCTAGCTGCTGCCTGCTGTGCAGTGTGGTGTGTGCTCAGGCACCCCAGCACGAGCAGGAGGGTGGTGCACCTTGGTCAAAGTGCATTTTGGCTGCTGGGTTTGGAAGGTGGGATTGGTTTTCTTCGCTGTCAAGCCAGGAAAAGAGGCTGCAGCAGCTCCAGCTGTAAAGCAGCCCCTGGTTCACCAGGCTTGGGGAGCCTGCTGCTCCCTTTGGGCTTGTGGGGCTGTTGGTTTTGGTAAGCTGGGCTTGTGGGGCTGTTGGTTTTGGTAAGCTGGGTTGTGGGGGTGTTGGTTTTGGTAAGCTGGGCTTGTGGGGCTGTTGGTTTTGGTAAGCTGGGCTTGTGGGGGTGTTGGTTTTGGTAAACTGGGTTGTGGGGGTGTTGGTTTTGGTAAGCTGGGCTTGCAGGCAGCTCTGGAGAGGTCTGGGGGAGAAGGACAAGTGTTGGGGAAGGTGAAGCAGGAAAGCCTTATCAATGTGATTGTCTGGCAAAAGATTTTGAGAATATGGAAACTATAAGTGAGATTGAAATGAAAGCAAGCTTTGAGATCCCTCAGTTACTGAACAACTGGAAAACAATGGTGTGGCTGCTGAAGGTAGCAGGTTCCCTTTTGATGGAACAACACCCTCTGCTTGCAGACAGGCCCAAGGGTCAGAGCAGACCCTACAGCTTGGCAGAAGGGGCCCAAAGAGGAGTTTGTAGGGTTTAAAATGTAACACAGGATGGTAATGTAATGATTCTTATAGGCTGAATGTAAATGCTGTAGGATTATATTTTGTACTAGATTGGTTAGTGAGAATTAGAATATTCAGCACAGAAGATTTATGGTATTGTAATGGGAACCTTGCTCTCCCATTCTCTCTTTACCACACTCCTGCCTTCTCTCTCTTTACTTCTCTCTGAGCTGTGCCTGGCAGCTCCCAGCAGGTCCCTGCACCCAGGCCCTTTGCAATGAACCCCAAATTCCATGACCAGAAGGTTTATTGTATTGTAACGGGAACCTCACCCTCTGATTCTCTCTTTTACTCTCTCATTCACTTTACCATGCTCTTGCAATTTTTCTCTCTTCCCCTCTCTTCTCTCAGTCCTGCTCCAAGCTGTGGCTGGCAGTTCCCAGCAGGGCCCTGCACCCAGGCCTTTTGCAATAAACCCCAAATTCCCAGCCCTGGCTGCAGAGATCTCTCATCTCTGTCCATCCCAACCCTCCCACCCCTGTCACTCCTACAGACCAGGTTCTCCAGGGGGCTGTGGTGTGAGGTGGGAATGGCAGCACTCCCACAGGGGACACTCAGCAGCTCTGGGTCACTGCCCCTTGCCATCACAGGGATGATGGCATCCCATCCTCTGGCCCTGCAATGGTGTCCAAGGCTGTGCAGCCATTGCCTCTAACCCTTAAATTGCAGCTGCAGGGCTGGACTGCAAGTTCCATGCCCAGAGATGGAACAAACTGAACAATTTGTGTGTCTGGTCCAGCCTGGGCTGAGTGAGAGCTGGCCATGGACCAGCTCCAACTCACAGGTCTGGGCATCTGAGTTACACTTCTGTGCCCAGGGCTGGCACTTTTGTGCCTTTTCCATAAAAATTGGCTTTATTTGTAGAGAAAGGTGGGCCAGTTTATCTTAGGAGCTGACAGAACTCCAGTTTTCTGTCCAGCATGGAAAATACTCCCCGTGCTTCAGTGCTGGAGGAGCTCAGAGCGCTGGGGAAACTTTCCTGATTGTTTTGTGTCCACTTAGGGATGCCAGCAGTGCATGTCCTGTCTGCTCACCCCTCCCAACACCAACAGCACCGCTGGGGAAATGGCACAGAAATCCAGCAGGGTCTGGCCGAGGTCTCCACCCAGGCAGAAAATAAATTGGCTGCTGCTGCTGCTGTTCTCTTTTTTAAAGTGGCTGTGCCTGGAATGGAGCCAGCTCTTTTCCCTTCTCTAGGAGACACCCGTGGCTTCTCCAGGGAAATCTGTGAGGGGACCTGAGGAGCAGGATTGGTTTGTGGGTTTAGCAAGCAGCAGGATGCTGCTGAGGTTAATTGCATCCGGCTGAAGCGCTGCCCAAACCGTGAATTTTGGGATAAAAAACCAGCTTCAAACCCAAATCCCTGGTGTAGCAATCTGCCCTGTGCTCACCTCCCCCTGTGTGTGTCGGGGTGAGGTGTCTGGGCAGCAGATAACAGCAGCCTCATCCACATTCAGCCCTGGCTCTGTGCAGATGAGCCTCCCCGTGCTGATGATCCCCCAGAATGTGCTCACCCGTGCCTCTAATGGGCCAGCACACGCTGCAAATCCTGCCCTAAACGGAATCTGATGGGCTCAGAAGCTGCACAAGTCTCTTAAAGAAAATGAGATCTTAGCAGGAAGCCTAACACCAAACAGAAGGCTCTTTATTGACCATGGGAAGGGGACTGCAGGTGGCTGCTCCTGTGTAGTAAAACATGTCAGGCTGGTCTGGATGTGCGTTTATTTTATTTTATTTTTTTTTTCCAGACAGTTAAGAAACCGATAAAGTTAAATTGGTAGGACTGTCTAATGTGATTACAGCAAGATGGGGATAAATGTGGCTCCATTAGAGCTTGTTTTGAGACGGGAGGCTGTCATTTTGTGATGGAAAATGGAGATGACAGCCAGTGTTGGTATTCCAAGGGCCTTTTTCTAAGGAATGGCTTGCTCTGTCTTCTTGACATCAAACATATGTATGCATAAGGAGAGCACTGGTTTGTGTTCTGGTACAGCTCCACTTCTACTCTGAAGTGTTCCATCAAAAAAATTTATGAGGGAAGGGGAAAAAAACCCTTGGATGAAAGAGCTTGAATGTGGAAATGTGGCTGCTTGGGCTGGGGCAGAGCCTGCAAGTTGCAGCTGAGGGAGGATGGGCTGGGAGGGGCTCCAGGTGAGCCCAGCAGTGAAGGTGGCTGCTGGCCACAGGTTGGTGCCTTTGGGGCATCCCAAATCACATCCTGTTAGTGATAAATTGGAGTTCTGGTGAGTTGGTGGTGTGCAGGTAAATTGGAGTTCTGCAGGGAGCTCTTGGTGTGCAGGACAAACCTCATCTGCTCCTGTCTTTGAGGCTTCAGGTTTTGGGTTCTGCCTTGGGGGTAACCCCAGTGCTCAACCCCCCTGGAACCAGGATTCTGAGTTTCCTCTCCTTGCTATCAATATTGATAAGAGATCCAGAACTTGCTCCTTGTTCTTTGCCTCCTGGCTCTAATCTCAGTGTTGGTTGTTAAATGTTTCACAGGGACTTCCCACTATCTCTGGGATGTGAATTAAAAGATTTTCAGGTTAAAAACCCCCCAAAATCCCTCTGCACTGTTGGTATTCTGCAAGGAGCTACAAGGTGGATTGGTGTTTGTGCTGGAATCTCCTGGAGCCATGCATGGATTGGTTTTTCCTGGTGGTCAGAAAGAGGAGGAAAGGCAGTGTGTGATACCCCCTGTCCAGGAGGTGAATTCTGAGAGAAGAAATTAATTCTCTGATGTCCTCCTTGGTCAGGAGGTGAAATTTGGGAGGGAAATGCAGTGTCTGATGTCTCCTTGGCCAGAGATGAAATCTGGGAAGGAAATGCAGTGTCTGATGTCTCCTTGGCCAGGAGATGAAATCTGGGAAGAAAATGCAGTGTCTGATGTCTCCTTGGCCAGGAGATGAAATCTGGAAGGGAGCTGGAATTTCTGATGTCCTCCTTGGCCAGGAGATGAAATCTGGAAGGGAAATGCAGTGTCTGATGTCTCCTTGGCCAGGAGGTGAAATCTGGGAGAGGGAAATGCAATTTCTGATGTTCCCTTGGTCAAGAGGTCAAATGTGGGAGGGAAATGCAGTGTCTGATCTCCTTTTGTCCTTTTGGCCAGGAGGTGAAACCAGGGAGAGGAAAATGCAATTTCTGATGTTCCCTTGGTCAAGAGGTCAAATCTGGGAGGGAAATGCAGTGTCTGGTGTCCTCTGTCCAGAGCTGAAATCTGGAATCTCGTGGGTAGAAAAGCACCAGGAAGGACAGGAGAGGAAAGGCACAGCCCAGATCTCACTAAAGCAAAGTTGAAGTGCCATCAAATGAGTAACACTAATGGAAAATGGAACTGACTAATGTTGTAGCCAGAGTAATTGTTTGGAGGACTGGCACTTCTGGTATTTAAGAGATTTAGAGTGAGCTTTCAGTAAATAAAGGAGGAATTGGCCCTGAAGTGCAGGGCTAAGATTTGGCAGCTGAGATTGAAAAAGGAGTGTGTGTGTGTGTGGTGGGGGAAGGGTTGTTGCAGGTACTTTAAGGAAAGAAAATAATTTTTCAAGCTGCATTTCACTTAATTGAATATCAGCAAGAAAGGCTGCACTGAAAAATCTTTATTCCACAGAGCAACAATCACCTCTGCCCATGGAGATAAAGGGAAACTTGCACATCCCTGAGGATGCAATCCCATGGGATTACACCATCAATCCCACTTTTTGTGCTGCAGAAACAGGAGCTCATTTGCTGCTTGGTGTGAGGCTGCTTTTGCAGGGTTTCCTTGGAGCTCTTTGTCTGTGCCTGGTGGCAGCCACAGCAGCTTTTCCAAGCAGTGGATGCTGCTTCCCTGGGATTATTTCATGTCCTTCATGGATGCTGGGCAGCCAGGGCAAGGTAGAAAAACTCTTTTGTGCTGGGCTGGCTTTGTTCTAGTCTGTGGGCTGGGATTTGAGGCTGTCTGTGTTTGTGTGAACTAATGATCCCATTCCCTGGCTGCCTTTATCCTCCTCACCATCCTCCCGTGCCCTTCTCCAGCAGTGCCTTTTCCACGGGGTTAAATCAAAGTGCAGAGCTCTGGTGATTTGAGCCAGTTAGTGATTCCCAGCGTGCCTAGGGCTGGGGAAATGGGGGAGCCATCAAACACCAGCTCCTGACCTGGCTCTTTACGGGGTTTGCCCATTAAGGTCTGGATGGGGGCAGGAGAAAGGGGATCTCTAATGGGAGCAGAGCAAAGCCCAGCCAGGTCCTAATGAGCTGCCGTGCAGAGCTTCTATAAAGGTTCTTGTGCCTTCCAGAGTCACCTTTTCCTCCCTCATTTCTCCTCTGCTCAGGGCCAGGAGGGCAGTGTGGTGTTGTGGACAAAGGTCTGGGTGTGCACCCTGAGGTTCAGGTCACAGCTGTGCCTGAAATTCGTGCTGGGACCACACTGGGAATGGTTTTTTCCTTCTTCTATGGTGCTCCAAGCCATGGTGGGGCTGATAGAGCTGGCAGGACACAGGGGGAGGGCAGGCAGCATTCCCAGAGCCTGTTCCCTTTCCCCAGGTCAGGAATGTGACAAGGTAGACGGGAGACTTGCTCATCCTCTAATGCAGACAAATCTCGACTTTATTGATTAACAGAAATACTTTTATAATCACAGTAATAAGGCTCATGCATATTGCAAAACTAAAGCTCACTATTGGTCAGCTATAAAAGTCAGTCACACCTATTCTCAAGATATTTGTGGCTTCTTTTTTACCTCCTGTTATCACATAATTTACAAAACAACTTCTTGCTCAAAGAAACCATGTCCTTGAATTAGGCAGCTGCTGTTTTCTTAGATGCTCTTTCTCACGTTACTTTTCCCGTGGACGGTGTCTCAGTAAAAAAAAACTGTCCACAGGAATGTGCCATGGAACCCTCAGGAGGAGAAACCCTTGGAGCTGCTGGTGCTCTGATTAATGCTGCAGCAGGGCTGGTTCTGCTGGAGGGGAACCTTTCCTCCAGGGACATTAAATATTAATAGCAGCAATAGAGACACAGATAAACAAGAGCGAGTTACAAACTTCATTTTGAGGGCTCTGCTGTTCTCTCTGGCAAAATCCTGTCACAGCCAGCTCAGGAACACAGGCCAGAGGCTGGGGCTGCAGTTAAATATCTGCATTTCCACCCAGAACTCTGAGTTCCTGACTGTTTGCCCAGCAGAAAAAAAGCCTCCCTAGCTGTTATAAATGAATACTCCAATTTAATTATTAAGGAAATTTATTAAATAATCAAAGTATAAATTTGGAAGAAGCCACAAGCAATTAGACTCTGAGCTAGGTGATCAGGGTTGGGGAAACCCAGGATTTGGCCTCTATGCACCTGTGGGTCTCCAAATGTCATTTTTTAGGGATTTGTTTTATCTTGTTTTTGTCTTTTGGGCTCTGGAAGGGGCCCTTCTTTAGCATATTTTAGCACATGACTGTAGTTTTTTCTTTTTTGCTGCTGTATTTCTCAAAACTGGTGAATAATTGCTGAAATCCTGTCTGGTGAAAATCTTCTGGGATAAACTTCTGGTGTGGAATATTATCTTATTGATGATGGCTATCGAATGCCTCCTGCTGGGGTCTTGTGAGATGAAAAAAATCCCTTGAAATATTCATCTCTGGAGACATTGTCCAGTGTCCTCCTGGTGTTTGAATCCCCATCCTTAGCCTACTGTGGAAAATGCCAATCACTTGTTTTTTAACGTTTTAAAAGTTTAACAGTAATAAAATGGTTATAAAAACAACAATACAATTAGAGTTATAATGACTTGGACAATTTGGATTAGGACAATATGAGACAATAAAAACAAAGAGTTATGGACAGTCTGGGCAGCACAAGCCCAAAAATGGACCCACATTAACAGAGGATTAACCCTTAAAAGCAATAACCTGTTGCATATTCATACACCTCATCCATGATGCAGAAATTCCATTAAACACAAGATTCTGGCTGGGCAGTGTCAGCTCCTTCCTCTGAATCCTGACAAATCTTCAGGGCTGAGGGAGGCAGGAAGAAGTTCATTTCTCCTGATAATGGAGCAATAAATTCTCTTTTTCTGAAAGATTCAGGTGTCCTGTGGCTTCTATCTCACTGTGAGTTCTTTCTTTAGGAAAAAAAGTATCTTACATAGCATAGCTTCTATTTTAACATTTTGTTATAACCTAAAACTACATTTAACACACTACTTAAGAGAATTAATACAGCATCACTTTCTAACACAACACATATAACATTCATTTGAATATTTGCAAAAAGCCAAGCATAAAACACGCATTTTTCACATCAGGGATTTGTTCTACAAGTTCCTGGAGAGCTGAGAATTGGCCTTCAAAAGCCACACAGGTGTTTTAGGCAGGTTGTTATGAAGTGCCCAGGGTGGGGACAGGGATGCTGTGCTGGGATGAGACTTTCCCTGCTGTGTTTGGAGCTGTGGCTGTTCACATCTCTCTGTGAAGCCTCTCTGCAGCACAAATCACTTTAATTTTTTATTTGAAAATCCTCACGACATGGGGTGTTAATTTACATATCACACCTGCTTAAAACCTGCCACTTCCTGCTGCAAATGCCTGAGGTTTTTGGGGGTAAGAGCAGTCAGGTATTTTAGGTTGTTATGAATTATCCAGGGTGGGGACAGGGATGCTCTGGGAGGATGAAAATTTCCTGTCTGTGTGGTTGGAGATGTGGGTGCTCAGATCTCTCTGTGAAGCCTCTCTGCAGCATAAATCACTTTATTTATTTATTTGGAAATCCTCATGGCACGTGGTTGTATCTTACAAATCACACTTGTTTAAAACCTGCCAATTCCTGGTGCAAATACCTGAAATTTTTTGGGCTGTGTGGGCAGGCATCCCATAATTCCAGGAGCTGAGAAAAGAGGGAAAATCAGTCTAAGAAAAATAGTAAATAATCCCAGTGCAAACTGGGAATCACTAACGAGCCTGGTGTTTACTGCTTAAACAGCCTTCAGATGGGAAATGATTGTAAATTCATATTTTAGTAATGCAAAATATTATTGACTGAATTCAAAGTGAGAACATTTATAACACATCAAGTCAACTTTTGTGCTGTAATTTATATTGGATTCTCCTTCCCGAGGGGTGGGAATGGGAAACAGCAGAATTTTGGTGTTTTATATGATTTTTAGCTGCTCTTTTGGCTGTATTGCACCTCGTTATTTAGGGATGAGCAGTGGGACATGGAAAATACAGGGTGAAAAAAGAGATTTTGGACCTGACAGTCTGGAAAACTCCTCTTTGCACAAGCAGGTCTAGAAAGTGATTCTGGTTTGAAAATGTGAGGTTGGATGGAGAATTGCAGCCCCTCATCAAAATAACATGATGAGCTATTTATGCAAACCCACCTGGGCAGTGAAAATCCCACCAGGGGTCTTGGGAAGCTCCAGTGGAGCAGAAATGTGGAGCTGTGACCAGCAAAACATGGAAAAATTAATGTAAAAGGAAACAAAACCCAACCAATGGCTGCAGAGGGAAAAGGGCAATAAAGCCAAGCACTGCTTGGGGTTTAAAATCCCCTCTTAAAGTATGCAGCAGCAAGGGAAAGCAGGCTGGGAATTTGAAGCTTAAATATTAGGAAAAAAAATAATAAAAAAAAAAGAAAATCAGGCAAATAAATCTTGATTTCAAATTTGCTCTCGTTGCCAGTGAATTATATTGAGTTTCTTTTCTAATACCATTGGGACAAACACAACTTAATTGTGGAAAGGGCTAACAGCAGGCCTGTTAGCTAAAGCAGCAAGAAGAAGCTGAGAAGTAAGAAGAAGCTGATAAGGAGCTCTCTCCAAAGCCATAACCAAAGAGATGGAGAGAAGAAAGATAAGAACACCTTGCAGCTGGATGAAAGAATGTTAGAAAGATAAGTAGAGTCACTGTAACTTTAACCAATAACATTATGTTGATTTATTGTAGCCAATAGATCAAGTAGAAGAAGTATCAACAATTGAAAAGTGTATAAAAGTTAGCCATGTTAAAAAATAAAGTATTACCAACTAAGACTGCTTGTAGTCTCTGCTTTATGTCGTGACCACCTCGACAACAACACTTAATCAGTGGGCGATGAGAGCAAATTTGAAATCAAGATTTATTTGCTGGTTTTCTCTTGGGTTGGAGGAGTTTTTTGGTTCCAGATCTCACCAGCCCTTCCCCACAGAGCCCTGTCCTGCTCTGCTGCAGCTTCCTGCCCCTTTCCACTCCCATCCTGCAGCTCTTGGAGCTCCAATTAGGCTCTGATGAGAAAAGACAAGTGTTTTCCAGAACTGGATGGCACAGTGAGGAAATGGCCCTCATCACTTTTATTGATGTTCTTAATTCACTCCTCTCTGCTCACTGGCCATTGGACAAGGCCCCCATCATCTCTTCTGGTCACAACACTTGAGCAGAGTTTGTCTTGCAGTGATTTATGCAGCAGAACTCTCAGGGTAATTATTGAGATTGCTGCAGCAGTTCCTTGCAGGGGTTCTGAAGGGGATTTTTGGGAGGTGCTGAGGGAGTGAAGGGTCCAACAGGCTGCAGGTTTTACCTGATTTGGGTTATTTTTATTTTTCTCATTCCTTGTGATGCTGGCAGAAAAACCTGTGGTATTTGCAGGGGTCCCCAGGATGAGGGGAGAGATGAGTGAATAATGTTCTTAGAAGGCTAATATATTATATTATAATTATATTATATTATATTATATTATATTACATTATATTATTTATACTATATTATATTATATTTATTATATTATATTAATTATATATTATATTAATTATATTATATTAATTATATTATATTATATTACATTATATTTATTATATTTATTATATTACATTATATTACATTATATTATATTATATTATATTATATCATATTATATTATATATATTATATTATATTATATTAATTATATTAACTATATTAATTATATTAATTATATTATATTATATTATATTATATTATATTATATTATATTATATTATTATACTATACTAAAACTATACTAAAAATAGAGAAAGCACACAGACAGAAGCCTTAACAAGAATGATAATGAAAAACTCGTGACTGACTCCTCAGTAATAGATTTGAGCACAGAAATTACAGGGGATTTTGACTTTTTAAAGTTTGTTGTTGTATTTTTTGTTGTTTCGTTGGTTTGGTTTGGGGTTTATTTTCTTTTTGGTTTTTTGGGGGGGGATTTTTTTGGGGTTTTTTCATGTCCCAAGAGCAAAACTTTGCAAACTGAGGAAATAATTAAAAAAAAATTAAAATCAAGAGACCAGAACCTTTCTGGGGGGACATTTTGTGATGGTCTGATGGTGATTGCTCATTAAGTGAAAACAATTCACATTTTGGATAAACAATCTCCAGAGCAGCAAACACCAGAGAAGCTGAGGCTTCTCAGCTTCCCAGGAGAAAATCCTGGGCAAAGAGGATTTTCTTTCAGAAAATATGACAGTGACAGTCACCTGGGCAGAGAGAGACATTTTTCTAAATTTTTTGGTTTGGTTTGTTTTTGTTTTGTTTAATTTATTTTTGAGGGTTTTTTGTTGGAATTTTTTGTTTGTTTGATTGTGGTTTTGTTTTGTTTTTTGTGGCCTAAGAGTAGAACTTTGTAAACTAAGGAAATCAATGAAAAAAATTAAAATCAAGAGACCAGAAACTCTCTGGGGAGCAT
The DNA here is from genome assembly GCA_024362935.1 of Setophaga petechia. Classification (NCBI taxonomy): domain Eukaryota; kingdom Metazoa; phylum Chordata; class Aves; order Passeriformes; family Parulidae; genus Setophaga; species Setophaga petechia. Next base: position 125,598 of record JANCRA010000273.1, read on the forward strand.
TTTGTGATCAATCCACATAAAACTGAGGAAAAAGGAGAATGCTGAGGAAAGAAAAGAAACATCTCTGGTTTTCCTGCCTTTCCCTGTCAGGGATAAAAATCAGGAAAGGTTTTTATAAATCCACAGTGTGGCTGTTGCACCCTCCAGTAAGAGCAGGAGCATTAAGGATGGCCATGCCAGGAGCCTGAATGAATTCTTGTAATGCCATTTGTCTTGGTTATTGCAAACAGAACCTGGCGCAGAGCTTTGCTGAAGGGATCATAAAGTTGGTGTGAAAAGAGCTGGAAACTAAACAGAAAAGGCTTTTACAAAAAAGCCACTAAATGAGGAATGAGGTCTGGCTGAGAAGTGGGGCATGAAGGAGGGATGTGGTTGTTGGGTCTGCAGATTTTGCTTTTCCCACTGCTCCTTTTTTGTGCTGCTGGAGGAGCCTGTGCCCCACAGGTGTGTGCCCAAGGGAAATTCCCCTCCTGTCCAGAGTCCTGTGGTTCCTGCAGTGCCTGGGAACAGCAGCTCCTGGGCCATTCTTAAGGTTATCAATGGCTTTAATCCAGATTTTCTATGGCATCCTGTGAGTTCTTATGCCCTCAGTGCTGATGGCTTTAATGCAGATTTTCTGTGGGATGCTGTGAGATCTTATACCCCAGTGCTGACTGGTGGCTTTAATCCATATTTTCTATGGGATCCTGTGAGATTTTCTGCCCTTAGTGCTGATTGATATGTTTAATCCATATTTTCTATGGGATCCTCTGAGTTATTATGCCCTCAGTGCTGTCTGATGGTTTTAATCCATATTTTCTATGGGATCCTGTGAGATCTGCGTTTTGTGCTGACTGATGGCTTTAATCCATATTTTCTATGGGATTCTGTGAGATCTTTTGCCCTGAGTGCTGGTTGATGTGTTTAATCCATATTTTCTATGGGATCCTGTGAGTTCTTATGCCCTTATTGCAGACTGATGGGTATAATTCATATTTTATATGAGATCCTGTGAGTTCTTATGCCCTGAGTGGTGACTGATGGCTTTAATCCATATTTTCTATGGGATCCTGTGAGTTCTTATGCCCTTAGTGCTGACTGATGGATTTAATCCATATTTCCTATGGCATCCTCTGAGTTCTTTTGCCCTCAGTGCTGATGGCTTTAATCTAGATTTTCTGTGGGATGCTGTGAGATCTTATACCTCAGTGCTGACTGGTGGCTTTAATCCATATTTTCTATGGGATCCTGTGAGATTTTCTGCCCTTAGTGCTGATTGATATGTTTAATCCATATTTTCTATGGGATCCTCTGAGTTATTATGCCCTCAGTGCTGTCTGATGGTTTTAATCCATAATTTCTATTGGATCCTGTGAGATCTGCCTTTAGTTCTGACTGGTGGCTTTAATCCATATTTTCTATGGGATCCTGTGAGTTCTTATGCCCTTATTGCAGACTGATGGGTATAATTCATATTTTATATGAGATCCTGTGAGTTCTTATGCCCTGAGTGGTGACTGATGGCTTTAATCCATATTTTCTATGGGATCATGTGTGATTTTATGCCCTGATGGGTTTAATCCATATTTTCTATGGGATCCTGCCAGATTTTATGCCCTCAGTGCTGTCTGATGAAGTTAATCCATATTTTCTATGGGATCCTGTGAGTTCTTATACCCTTAGTGCTGACTTATGGCTTTAATCCATGTTTTCTGTAGGATTCTGTGAGTTGTTATGCCCTGAGTGCAGACTGATGGCTTTAATCCATATTTTCTATGGGATCGTGTGAGATCTTATGTCCTGATGGCTTTAATCCATATTTTCTATGGGGTTCTGTGAGATCTTATGTCCTGATGGCTTTAATCCATATTTTCTGTGGCATCCTCTGGATCTGCTGCTCCGTGCTGATCTGCCCAGAATTGCTCAGTCATGGAGACAGGAGCCTGTCCACACCTTCCTGAGCTCTTCTCAGGGCTCTTCCAGCACCTCACCCCCCAAAAAATCCATTCTTTAAATTAATATTTTCTCCTTTTAACCCAGCTCTGAGGTGCTGGTTGAACTCCCACTGAACAACCACGGGCAGACCCATTGCAATGGAGTTTTTTTAATGAGAAAAAATTCTTTTTTGGGATGTTCCCCATGGAAGTGGCACTCAGGAGTCCCAGGATCAGCACTGTGCAGTGCCTGGTTGTGATTCAGAGAGATCTGGCTTGGGTCAAGTGCAGAGCAGTGTCCATAATTACACCTATAAGGCAAAGTATTTTCCTTTCATCACTGTTAGCCTAATTACATTTGTCAATGGGAGTCCTGCTCCAGAAATCAATACAGAAGGAAGCTCTGCTCAGCTGTGTATGAAAGGAGGTGCATTTCCACAGCCTCCCCCTGGCCCTGCAGCAAATAATGGTAATAACAAATCTATATTTGTGCTTTGTGTGTTTGCTGTTATCAGGATCTCTTTGGTGAGATAACACAGGCAGGAGAAAAGCAGAATTTTCTCTTTTTTCCCTTCTGCCCGTGTGTTTTCATATTTCTAAATTAACATTATCAAACCTACCTGTTGCAAGCAGGGCTCTGCTGGCTCCTGGTGGGGCTGGGATTTCTGCACCACTCACAAAATCCCAGATTGGTTTGGGTTGGAAAAGCCCTTAAAGCTCACCCCATTCCCCCCTCCACCATGGGCAGGGACACCTTCC
>JANCRA010000274.1:0-127960 GCA_024362935.1 Setophaga petechia
TGGCTGATTTCTCACAGCTCTGGGATAAGGCAGGGTCAGAGCGTGGGGGCACGTCCCCTGACTTGGTGTCTTCTGGTTTTGTGTGTTTGTGTTTTGTCTCAAAGGTCATTTTGTAGGAGCTTCACTTTCACCTTGGCCCCCTGAATCCTGAGTTTAAAAGGCTTGTCATGTGAACCGTGTGGGCAGTGTTCCCTCCTCTGTGCTCCATGGCCTTTGGGAGTGGAGAAGGAGAGTCATTGTATGCCCGATATGATTCCAGCAAAATCGTGAGTGATCTTTGGGTTCCTTTCTTTCTGTTTTTCTGCTCAGGACAATGTTGGTGTTGCCCCTGATTCTTCAGGAGGGGAGCCTGTGAACAGAGCTGCAGCAGAGGAAGCTGCATCTGGCAGCGAGAGCTGCAGGAACAGTTCGCAGGAGCCCGAGGAGCCTGGTAAGGACAGAGCCCACACTGGTTCAGAGAGCTGTGAGATGGCTGCTCTGGGCAGGGTTGGCGCTTCCTGGTGCCTTTAGTTCAAATCCTGCACTGGCACAACCTCCCCGAGCCCTGCCCTCCACGCTTCTCCAGAGGCTCTGACACCGAGTCCTCTGCTGGGGCGCGAGAGCAGGGAATAAACCTGACCTTGTGGGAGTTGCGTCGCCGAGCCGGGTGTCCCAGTTTTGTGCTGAAGTTGCTGGATAAATTTGCTGCAGGGTGCCAGGGGAGGCCAGGCTGAGCGACTCTTGAAGGAACAGGGGAAAAAAAGAGCAAAAAGTCAGGGCAGAAGTCCAAATCACTGACTGAATATAGTACCAGTCTGCTGGTATTGGTCCTGAGCCACAAGAAAAGCAAGGAGCACAACATCAGAGGCCACCCAATTGAAAAATCACAGTAACTCCAGTATCAGAAGGAAAAGCTTGAATGACCCCTGATTAGGGAGGCCTAAGAGGAGAGAAGGAGCACTTTGGATCCATTCCTTAGCCAAGCTGGTGCAGCCTGCAGGCCTCGTAGGGAGCTCTGTCCCTCCCAGCCCTTCCTGCCAGAGCTGCTGGTCGAGTTGGAGCAGCTGCTGCTCACTGCAGAGGGCAGTTTGTAGATGGCAGGTAATGGAGCCGGTTCATGACTCAGCTCCCAGCACCCTCAGCTTCAGCCATTTCAGTGAGAGGACTGAGGTCTCTCTGTCAGCACAGAGAAAGAACAAGGCTGCGCTTCCTTGTGGCAGCTGGGACAGTCTGTGTTTCAAGCTCTCTTGGGTGCCCTTTGCACTGCGGGGGCTGAGACTTTATCGAGATACTTCAGTGTTTTGAAGCCCACTTTGAACACTTGGAATGGGCCCTGTTCTTTTAAGGGCACATTGCTTCAAATTGCCAAGTGAGAGTCTGCCTTTCAGGCCATCTTTGACAGCCCCTGGTAGAAGGACAGTTGCTGCCCAAGGGAAAGGTGCAGAAGGGCCAATATTGACTGAGCGTTCCCTTTGCTCCCCAGATGCCGTGTGACCAACGTCTCCGGGAGGGCTGCCCTGCATGGCAGGAAGAGGCAGGGGAGAGCCTGTGACCATCGGGCAGGTAGAACTCCTCTGTTTGTAGATGTGTTTATAGAGTTCTGTGGTTCTATTTATTAGTGGTTATCGTTCCATTTGTAGATGATAGTGTTCACTTTATATGCACTTATATTGATAGATCTGTATAGTTAAATGTGGATATGTATATAGTTATAGATGGGCTGTAATTATATTTTATTATCTATTTACATTTATAGATTTTCAGGCTTAGATTTTGATATGTGTAGAGTAAAATATGTGTATATATATATAGATATATATACACACATATGTATGAAGTTAGCTTTATAAATGTGTATAGTTATATAGTAAGAGGAATAGGAATGTTTAAATGGAGAGATTGATGGATAGATTGCTGTTGGTGTAGGCCTAGGCTGCATTTGTAGCTCTTTCCCCCCTCGGCTGCCTTTTTCACTTTTTGCTTTTCCCCCGGTGCCCCCTTGTCCCTGTGCTGGGCCCGAGCTGGCGGCCGGGCCGGGCGGAGCAGCACTGGCAGCCCCGGCTGTCCCTGGAGCGGTGGGAGCTGCCGCTGGCCCCAGGCGCTGTCCCCTGAGGAGCTGCTGAAGGACGGTGAGACACAGAGGGGGCTGAGGGGGCGGTGGCGCTGAAGGGACGGTGACCCTGAGCTGCTGCTGCTGGGGCTGAGGGCTGTGGGGCAGCCGGGGGCCATGGTGGCGCTGAGGTGACAGGGAAGTGGCAGAGGCTCTGTGTCTCAGGGGACGGGATGGCTCAGAAGGGACTGAGGGGCGTGGGAGGACTGTGAGGGGCTGAAGAAACTGAAGGGGGCTGGGGGTTCACCCAGAGCATGGCGGGGCTGAGGGGGTGGAGGGGGCCAGCAGGGAGCACTGAGGGCTCCGGGGCTGCAGCCCTGCCAGGCTTTGGAAGCAATTCCAGAGCCTCCACTTTTTGCCACAGCTGCCATGAAGGCCTCGAGGACAGCCGGAGACTGACGGGAGCCAGCAGGGAGGAGCTGAAGGCCAAGAGCAAGAGCAGTGGACGGGGACCTGCTGCTGCCAGCCTGGAGAGAGCCCGGCTGAGGCCACAGGCCCGGGCAGGCAGGTGGGGCCGAGGGTGCCGTGGGCTGTGGCCGTGGGCACTGCCCGGCGGGGCAGGAGCGGACCCTGCCCGTGCTGGGGCTGCTCAGCGCAGCTGCCCCGGCTGGCACAGGGGCTGTCCTTGGGCAAGGCAGCTGTGCCGGCAGGGCCCGGGAGCTGTGCCGGCTCTGCCGGGCTGCCGGGGCTGCGGGACAGTCCCGCCGTGGCTGCGCTCAGCACAGCCTGGCCCGCTCGGCTGCTTTCTCTTTCTGACCCCCCTGGGGAGGCTCTGATGGAAGTGCAGCTGCTGCCAAGGGAAACGTCCCCGTACTCACTCAGCGTTCCCTTTGCTTGCCAGATGTCCCGTCTGCTGTCCCTGTCCAGGAGAGCTGCTCTGCACGGCAGGAGGAGACCGAGCGAGAGGCGTTGAGGATGGGGCAGCTGGGATCCCTCTGCTTTGAGCTCCATGTAGACATGTCTAGAACTGGATTATCCATTTGGATAGATATGTCTATCCATCTCCAGACATGTCTGTTATGTAGAAATGTCTAGAGATGGATTATCATTTGGATGTGCACGTTTGTGGGTTGCTGTTTGTATAGGACTGTTTCTGTAAGTGTGGTGTTTAGGGATGTACGCTCTGTATATATGTACGTGTATAGATACATATTTGTTTGTAATTACATCTATGTGTATATTTCTATCTAAGTATACATGGATGTTGTTACATCAGTGTTTAGTTCTGTTTCCTGTATATACAGTTGTGTTGCTATTAGTTCGTTTGTAGTTATATGTAATAAATTAAGTTGTTAAGTGCCTAATTGATCTTTGTGTATAGTGAGTTGTTGTGGAGGTTGGCAATAAATTTAGTTTTGTTAACTGAAGTTAGTATTTGTATATTTTTACACAGACTGGTTGTAATAATCTAATAAATTCCTGGTTTTAACCTAAAATGAGATTTGTATCGTTCTATATTGTCAACAATTGGGTGTAGCAATTTGTAATAAATGACATTCTTCAGCTGAAATCGATTCTTGTGTATTCGTGGATCAGCAGTGCGGCCGTAGCAAGAAATGCCATTTGTCAGCTGCGATGGGTGTTCTGTGATTTGTGCTAAATTGGTGTATTTTATTGAATCGTAAGAGAGGCAAAGAGAAATAGAGAGAAAAGAAAGGAGGAGAAAGAAGGCTGCATGGGTGGTGGGGGTTATGTGTGACAGCTTTATCACCCGTCCAAGGGTCCCACCGTGTCTCGCTGCTCTCCTCCATCCGGTCTCCTTGGTGGTGAGGGTCCCACACCACGCTGCCACACATCCTGACGAGTGAGGGATTCCCTGGATTCACACACGCTTTGGGCAGGTGGGAACGCCCAGGTGCCTCCCCTGTGGGGGGCCAGTTGGACACTGTCCCTTGCTGCACCGAGGGTCTGCGGCATCGTGCTGCAGGGCTCTGGTGCAGGGTGTGGGCACCCCTTTGGGGGCCCTTTGATGGGGCACATCACCCCCTCTGTTGTGGACAAGCTTTCCCCCGGTGAAGGGCCCCACAGCTGGGCTGCTCTGCCCAGCAGAGGATGGGCGGCCGCTGCCTCTCGCCAGAGGCTTTCCAACACTCCCCCAAAGCCTCTCTGCCCCCAGCTTTGCTGCCAGGGTCTGTGTGAACCTGGCAGTGAACCTGTGGTGATAGCCCTGGGGCTGTCATCTCCACCCTGAAGGCATTGGCTTGTGCTTCCTGAATGCCCCTGAGCTGTTACTTTATCTCCTCCTCCTCAGAGAACCCTGTAGGGCCTCTCAGAGCCCCATTCAGGGTGTGGCGGTCAGCTCTGCAGCTTTTGTAACTCAGCTCTGCTGGGGTAGGCAAAAGCCTTCCATGAAAATGTTTAAACCATAAATTATTGTATTTCAGTCTCTGACACCGGGGAGGACAAATCAACCGCCCATCCCATGGGCAACTCTTTAGGAAGTGCTCCAAGTGTCCCTCTGAAGCTCATCCCAGAGACCAGAAGCCAACAGGGATCCTGAGCCAGCTCTGCTGCCTTTGGCAGCACTTTGGCAAATGAGCTGCGGCAAGGGGGAGGCAGCAGTGACTGTGACTGCTGCAGGCGGGGCATGAAGGAAGGGCCATGGACGCAAGTGCTGAGATGTTCCAAAATCCAGGACAACTGGGAAGCAAGAAGGTCTCACAAGCACGAGTACGATGGAAGCCCTTTGTGTGAAGTTCCCTGAAGGAACTGCCAGGGGACTTGCTGCTCGGATCAGCAGTAGCAGAAGGCATCAGGATCTGCTCCTTTTCCTGGGTCTGTTTCAGGACACAGGCCCCGATGACCCCTGCTCCCACAAAGCCCTTGCCCATGGAGGCTGCAGGGCAAAAGCAATCCCACTGCAAAGAGAGGCTTTGCAGTTGAAGTCCACTTGTGTTTAGGGAATGGAGTTGAAGGAATGAATGACGCCCGTGCCAAAGCACCGGCAGGTAACCGGGGCTCTGAGAGGCAGAGCCTTTTGAGGGAAAGAGAGATCAGGCACTCACAGGCCTGAAACTCCTTCAGCTCTCTGCTTTAAATAAGAAAGCTGAGGAGAGGCAAACGCAGTCCTTTGAAAAAATATTGTCTAACAAATTCTGAGGGAATAAAAGTAGGTAACAACTTGGCCTTGTTGTCATATCCCGTGTCTTCTGCAGAGGAGACAATGGGATGTACAGCTTCCAGGAACACAAGGCATTGCATGGAACTGTGCACGTGCTCAGCAACTCAACCCTACTGGTGCACTTTGTAAGGACACAAACAGCAATTGGATCTACGTGCCCACCCATCAACAAAGCATAGTTAGCAGTAGGATCGAGGTCTCCACTCCCTGGGGAAAGCTTCCAGCATTTAGAATCTGGACCAGGCCACATCTGGCCCTGCCTGGGGGGGGCTGGCTCCAAGCCGGCTCCCTTGGTTCCTGGGCAGGCTCGGGGAGAAAACCAAGAGAAGAACGAAACCAGCTGTCCCCCCAGCAGAAGCTCTGGCACGTTGCTCGTGCAGCACTATCAGAGCCGGGCTACTCTCACAGCGCACTCGGAAGCCTCGTGGCCGCCAAAGGCGGAGGCACCGCAGGATTTCCCGGTTCCCGGCCGTGGCTCTGCAGGGCTTGGCTGGGACAGCTTCCCCCAGCTGATGTGCAGCTCTGGATGAACGGCAAAGCATTGGGGTACCTGGTGATGTATCTTCCTTAATCACCAGAGGCACCCTTTTGTAATAATGCTGAGGTGCGTTGCTTAGCTTACCCTTTCCTGACTCTTTTTTCCACTTTTGCATTACAGTAAATCACACTGTTCCTTCAGCTGGTGTCTGTGTCTGCATCTCTGATGCTCCCCACCATCAAAACAAACACACAGCCAGTTTAGCACGAGACCTGCCTCTCTGCCAGCCCACCTCTTGGCAAACAGCCCTGGTGGCCACCCCACAAATGAAATTCCCACTTTGCGACTTCATTTTCTGCAGGCAGGTGAGAAAAGAAGCCACTCCCAGCGCTGGACACCTCCAGAAACCAGCTGCTTTCAGCAGCCACAACCCTGAAATATCAATCTCCTTCCTTAAGCTGCCCACTGGGAGCTCCCAGCAAGAGGCCTTTTGTCCAAGGATACCCACAGAGGAGCTTGAGAAGGGAGCAGTTTGAAACGCAATTGCTTCAGAGTTTAAAGCTGCCTTTATCAAATGAGCACACACCAACCTGTGCCAAAGGGAAAGCAGGCAGGAAAGAGAAGCTCCTCTCCCACAACAGCAAACTCTGTGCTTCCTTCTGTTCCAGCTGGAGAGCGGAGGCCATGGGCTACAGCTCACTTTGGGAAGGAGCCCTGGGAATTGGCCTGATCTGGGACGGGAGCAAATGGAAGTTCCCCAAAAAGTAGGAAAAGATTCTCTGGAAGCATTACATTATGACAGTTGTTCTGGAGGAAAACAAAAAACAAAAACCAACAAAACAAACAAAACAACAACAAAAAAAAAAAAAAACAAAAAAAAAAAAAAAAAAAAAAAAAAAAAAAAAAAAAACCCCAAACCCCAAAAAACCCCACACGAGTAATTGAAGAATGTCAAAAAGTTCCCAGACTGAAATTTGTTTCCCAATACGACAACCCCAAAGTCTCTGGGGTGTGTCAGGAAGCTCAGGAATGTAGAGAGCATTTTGAGCAGACACTGGATAGAAGCAAGCTGCACAACCCTGCATACGTGCCTTATGGCAGAAACATGTTGCCCTTGGGAAACAATATGAAGAAGTTGGCCAAGATGTACCCCAGGAAAAGAGATGTGAAGCAAGATGTTCTAAGGATGTGAAGAGAAGATATGGGGCAGAATGTCCTGCTGACACTTTTGCCAATCTATGTACGTAACCAAACATAGGTTAGCTCTTTGTCGATACATAACACTTTGTAACCAGTTATATGTATTCTCGCGTTGCTGAACCCTGCATTACCATACAAATGTACCCTGAGATTTGCAATCAACTGAGCATTGATCATTATCTCCATGAAGATTGATCTCTGCCTCTGCAGGGCTCCTTTCTCTATTACCCCTCTCCTTTTCCCCGTCTCCCTCCCGTACACCTTTTTGCTCTATCTGGCGTCCGTACACTTTCTTTCTTTACAGGAACGAACCGGCAAGGCTTGGATGAACACCACTGGTGTCTGTCCCCCAGAGCACGAGCAGCTCCCCAACAAGGCTTCAAGACTAAGGGACAAAGCTTCCCCCTTCAGCTCTCCACAGCAGCTCTAGGAAGCCTCTCTCCACTGCAAGATCTTCTTGGTCAGTGTACAGTGACAAGAGTTGGCTGCAGGAGGCATCTGCATTGCAGCTCTCCCCAGATGGGGGGAAGAAAAAGAAGAGGTGATTCCTGTGGAAATAAAAAAGGCAACGCCGTTTGGGAAGACACCAGTGTGAGTTTGCTATGACTCTAGGCCAAAAATCCCTTGAAGAAAGCAACATCCATCCATGGGGCCCCACTTTGGCTTTGGTATCAATGCTGACAAAACTGCTGCCCCTTCCTGTTGCTGTAGCTGACTCCAATTCACGGGAGATGTGCCAACTCTGCCAAAGACAGGCAGACACAGTGAGATAAAACCAGCTAGTCTGCTGAAAAGGAGCCCAAATGAATGTGTGCGGGAGGGAGGGGCAGGTCCTAATCGCCCCTTTTCATCCTTTCCGCAGCCAAGACAGAGCAATGTCCTTCCTCTCTGTCACCGATGGTTACCCAGGCACGGGATGCAGCGTGGGGATAACCTGCCGTGCTGTGCCGAGCCGAGCCGAGCCGAGCCGAGCCGAGCCGAGCCCGGCCCGCCCCGGAGCCGCCCCGCCCGCGCAGTGCCCGCAGCCGCGGCTGTGCCGCGCTCGTCCCCGCCCAGTCCGGCCCGCGCCGGGGCCGCGCTGGGCGCGCGCGGGCCCGAGCGCAGCGCTCCCCTCAGGCCGCGCGCCGCCGGCGCAGCCGCGGCCGTTGCGCCGCGGGCGTTGTGGCCGCAGTCGGCGATCGACGCCATGGCGGAGCTGCCGCTGCCCGCCGGGCTCAGCGCCGGCACCTTCCCCGCCAAGCTCTGGCGCCTGGTGAACAGCCCCCGCGTCCGCTCCGTGCGCTGGGACAGCCGCGCCCAGGGGCTGCTCCTCGACCGCTCCCTCTTGGAGCGGGAGCTGCTCAGCTCGGGCCACGCCCACAGGGGCCGTGGCCACGGGCCGGCCCCGGTGCCGCCCACCTTCAGGGCCACGCAGTTCCGCAGCTTCGTGCGGCAGCTCTACCGCTACGGCTTCCGCAAGGTGCCGGGCTGGCTCGGCTCGGCTGCGCCGGGCGATGCCGGGGCCTGGCTCCACTACAGCAACCCCTGCTTTCGCCGCGACCGCCCCGACCTCCTGCTCCGCATCAAGCGCCGGAGCGCGGCCAACAGGCCGCGGCCGGCGGCGGGCCGGGAGGGCCGCGGGCGCCCGCCCTGCGGCTCCCAGCAGCGCCCCGGGGCGCGGCCGCTGCAGGCGGCCGGGCGGCGCGAGCGCGGGCGCTTCACGCCGCTGCCCAGGGAGCGGCCGCCGCTGCCGGCCGGGCGCCCGCCCAGCGGCTTCCTCCTGCTGCACAGGGAGCGGACGCTGCCGGACGGGCGGGAGCTGCGCAGCCCCCGGCCCGGCCGCCTGCAGCAGCGCCCCGGGGAGCGGCCGCTGCTCGCCCGGCGCCCGCCCTGCGGCTTCCACCTGCTGCACAGGGAGCGGCCGCTGCCGGCCCGGCGGGAGGGGCCGAGCCGCTTCCAGGAGCTCTACGGGGAGCGGCCGCTGCCCGCCGAGCGGGAGGTGCTCGGCATCCCGCCCTGCCACTTGCTCGGGCTGCACGGGGAGCGGCCGCTGCCGCTCGGGCCGGAGGGGCCCCGCAGCCGCTCGCAGGAGCTCTACGGGGAGCAGCTGCCTCCGGCCGAGCGGGAGGTGCTCGCCATGCAGCCCTGCCGCTTCCAGCAGCTCCACAGGGAGCAGCAGCCCCCAGCCTGCGACTCGCGAGGTAGGAAAAGAGTTGTAGCCTTGTTTTTCCTAAAGGTCGTGAAAAGTGACCGTTTTCAAGTAGTTTTCCACAAGGCTCTGTCATAATGGCCAGAAGTTGTCAAGCCTACTAGGCAGGGGCAGCTAGGAGACCAAAAGATTCCCTGCCTGCTTGTGCTGTGTGCTTCCCGTCATGTTTGATCCACAGCAGCGCTAGAGCTCTGTGTCCCACGGCCACGTTGTGGAGCCTGACCAATGTGTTTGGATTCGTGCAGCCACCCCGGGCACTTCAGGGCGCAGCGCTGCACCCGGCAGTGCAGCTTGTGCAGCATGGACGGCCTCCAGCTCAGCACAGAACGCCCCTGGGGAGGAGGAATGGCCACCGGCAGATCTGGGCCTTGCTGTGGAGAAGATGATTCGAGAGATCAGGAGGTCCCTGTCTGAAAGATCTCCCTCTGCGCAGGTAATTCCATTGGATGGGGATAAAAGGGGCTGGACTGAGCGCTTTTGAACCCTGTTACACGGCTGAGAAGCAGAGGCTTCTTTAATTGAACTTATTTCATCATGATTTAGTTATTGAATTATTCTTGGTAAAGAAAGATTTCTAAAAGAGGGGATGAAGAAGAAACGAAGAAGAGGTTTTACTTGCTGGGAAAGAGGAGAAGAGCGTTTGGAGAAGTGGCACTGAAGGCGCCAAGTGTCCCGTGTGGGGAGGGGCATGCCAGAGGTGCCTCTGTTGCAGCTGCAGCAGATGTGGGCTGTGCCTCTTTTGGGTGGGAAGGCCAAGGCAAAGCAAGGGCTGGGCTGCAGCTGCTGCTGCTGTGTGAGCCCTGCCGTGCGTGTAGGCGCTGCCAGAGCCGTGGCTGGGGCTGGGCTGCAGCTGCAGCTCCCTGTCCTTTTGCAGATTATTACACGTGTTGGCCAGAGAATGTCTCTCTCTCTGTTGGTGTGCTGACCCATTGCCTGCAGTACATTTGTGATTATGACTCAAGGGGCAGAGTGTGTTTTTTTGGATTTACCAATACCTTATTCTCAAGTGGCATGACTTTTGTCTTCTGTAAAGTCACACACGGCAGTTTAGAGGAGCATTTTATTCCATAATAAAAGGAAACATTGCAGGCTCGGAACCATCTTTAGAATCTTTAGGGTTCTGATGGACGGGCTATGGCAGAAGAGATGAATATTCCGGAACTGGTCACAGTGAGAATATCTTCGTGTCCAAAGTTAATTTGCTTCATTGTGAACATTTAGTTCCTCGGTGGAATAGAAACACTGCTTGGTTGTCTGGCTTTTCCGGTCTTTTGGGTTGCTTTTTTTTCCCTACCCTAACGATTTACAGATTTTTTGCCACTGATCGCAAATGCGATCGTGGAAATAGCCTGGGTGCAGAAATGTTTGCCTGGATGACACCCGTGGGGCAGCAGCAGAGGGCTCCGAGAAGCAGCACCTTGTGATGGGTTGTGTGAGCGGTTGGCTGGGGGTGCTGAGACGCCCAGGCAGAAATGTGTGCTTTGCCTGTGCGTTTGCAGCGCACAGCCCTGGGCAGGGCTGGCGGCGAGCTCTGCCCTTGCTGGCAGCAGGGCTGGCAGCAAGGAGAGCCCCTGGCTGTGTGCTGGCTGATTTCTCACAGCTCTGGGATAAGGCAGGGTCAGAGCGTGGGGGCACGTCCCCTGACTTGGTGTCTTCTTGTTTTGTGTGTTTGTGTTTTGTCTCAAAGGTCATTTTGTAGGAGCTTCACTTTCACCTTGGCCCCCTGAATCCTGAGTTTAAAAGGCTTGTCATGTGAATCGTGTGGGCAGTGTTCCCTCCTCTGTGCTCCATGGCCTTTGGGAGTGGAGAAGGAGAGTCATTGTATGCCCGATATGATTCCAGCAAAATCGTGAGTGATCTTTGGGTTCCTTTCTTTCTGTTTTTCTGCTCAGGACAATGTTGGTGTTGCCCCTGATTCTTCAGGAGGGGAGCCTGTGAACAGAGCTGCAGCAGAGGAAGCTGCATCTGGCAGCGAGAGCTGCAGGAACAGTTCGCAGGAGCCCGAGGAGCCTGGTAAGGACAGAGCCCACACTGGTTCAGAGAGCTGTGAGATGGCTGCTCTGGGCAGGGTTGGCGCTTCCTGGTGCCTTTAGTTCAAATCCTGCACTGGCACAACCTCCCCGAGCCCTGCCCTCCACGCTTCTCCAGAGGCTCTGACACCGAGTCCTCTGCTGGGGCGCGAGAGCAGGGAATAAACCTGACCTTGTGGGAGTTGCGTCGCCGAGCCGGGTGTCCCAGTTTTGTGCTGAAGTTGCTGGATAAATTTGCTGCAGGGTGCCAGGGGAGGCCAGGCTGAGCGACTCTTGAAGGAACAGGGGAAAAAAAGAGCAAAAAGTCAGGGCAGAAGTCCAAATCACTGACTGAATATAGTACCAGTCTGCTGGTATTGGTCCTGAGCCACAAGAAAAGCAAGGAGCACAACATCAGAGGCCACCCAATTGAAAAATCACAGTAACTCCAGTATCAGAAGGAAAAGCTTGAATGACCCCTGATTAGGGAGGCCTAAGAGGAGAGAAGGAGCACTTTGGATCCATTCCTTAGCCAAGCTGGTGCAGCCTGCAGGCCTCGTAGGGAGCTCTGTCCCTCCCAGCCCTTCCTGCCAGAGCTGCTGGTCGAGTTGGAGCAGCTGCTGCTCACTGCAGAGGGCAGTTTGTAGATGGCAGGTAATGGAGCCGGTTCATGACTCAGCTCCCAGCACCCTCAGCTTCAGCCATTTCAGTGAGAGGACTGAGGTCTCTCTGTCAGCACAGAGAAAGAACAAGGCTGCGCTTCCTTGTGGCAGCTGGGACAGTCTGTGTTTCAAGCTCTCTTGGGTGCCCTTTGCACTGCGGGGGCTGAGACTTTATCGAGATACTTCAGTGTTTTGAAGCCCACTTTGAACACTTGGAATGGGCCCTGTTCTTTTAAGGGCACATTGCTTCAAATTGCCAAGTGAGAGTCTGCCTTTCAGGCCATCTTTGACAGCCCCTGGTAGAAGGACAGTTGCTGCCCAAGGGAAAGGTGCAGAAGGGCCAATATTGACTGAGCGTTCCCTTTGCTCCCCAGATGCCGTGTGACCAACGTCTCCGGGAGGGCTGCCCTGCATGGCAGGAAGAGGCAGGGGAGAGCCTGTGACCATCGGGCAGGTAGAACTCCTCTGTTTGTAGATGTGTTTATAGAGTTCTGTGGTTCTATTTATTAGTGGTTATCGTTCCATTTGTAGATGATAGTGTTCACTTTATATGCACTTATATTGATAGATCTGTATAGTTAAATGTGGATATGTATATAGTTATAGATGGGCTGTAATTATATTTTATTATCTATTTACATTTATAGATTTTCAGGCTTAGATTTTGATATGTGTAGAGTAAAATATGTGTATATATATATAGATATATATACACACATATGTATGAAGTTAGCTTTATAAATGTGTATAGTTATATAGTAAGAGGAATAGGAATGTTTAAATGGAGAGATTGATGGATAGATTGCTGTTGGTGTAGGCCTAGGCTGCATTTGTAGCTCTTTCCCCCCTCGGCTGCCTTTTTCACTTTTTGCTTTTCCCCCGGTGCCCCCTTGTCCCTGTGCTGGGCCCGAGCTGGCGGCCGGGCCGGGCGGAGCAGCACTGGCAGCCCCGGCTGTCCCTGGAGCGGTGGGAGCTGCCGCTGGCCCCAGGCGCTGTCCCCTGAGGAGCTGCTGAAGGACGGTGAGACACAGAGGGGGCTGAGGGGGCGGTGGCGCTGAAGGGACGGTGACCCTGAGCTGCTGCTGCTGGGGCTGAGGGCTGTGGGGCAGCCGGGGGCCATGGTGGCGCTGAGGTGACAGGGAAGTGGCAGAGGCTCTGTGTCTCAGGGGACGGGATGGCTCAGAAGGGACTGAGGGGCGTGGGAGGACTGTGAGGGGCTGAAGAAACTGAAGGGGGCTGGGGGTTCACCCAGAGCATGGCGGGGCTGAGGGGGTGGAGGGGGCCAGCAGGGAGCACTGAGGGCTCCGGGGCTGCAGCCCTGCCAGGCTTTGGAAGCAATTCCAGAGCCTCCACTTTTTGCCACAGCTGCCATGAAGGCCTCGAGGACAGCCGGAGACTGACGGGAGCCAGCAGGGAGGAGCTGAAGGCCAAGAGCAAGAGCAGTGGACGGGGACCTGCTGCTGCCAGCCTGGAGAGAGCCCGGCTGAGGCCACAGGCCCGGGCAGGCAGGTGGGGCCGAGGGTGCCGTGGGCTGTGGCCGTGGGCACTGCCCGGCGGGGCAGGAGCGGACCCTGCCCGTGCTGGGGCTGCTCAGCGCAGCTGCCCCGGCTGGCACAGGGGCTGTCCTTGGGCAAGGCAGCTGTGCCGGCAGGGCCCGGGAGCTGTGCCGGCTCTGCCGGGCTGCCGGGGCTGCGGGACAGTCCCGCCGTGGCTGCGCTCAGCACAGCCTGGCCCGCTCGGCTGCTTTCTCTTTCTGACCCCCCTGGGGAGGCTCTGATGGAAGTGCAGCTGCTGCCAAGGGAAACGTCCCCGTACTCACTCAGCGTTCCCTTTGCTTGCCAGATGTCCCGTCTGCTGTCCCTGTCCAGGAGAGCTGCTCTGCACGGCAGGAGGAGACCGAGCGAGAGGCGTTGAGGATGGGGCAGCTGGGATCCCTCTGCTTTGAGCTCCATGTAGACATGTCTAGAACTGGATTATCCATTTGGATAGATATGTCTATCCATCTCCAGACATGTCTGTTATGTAGAAATGTCTAGAGATGGATTATCATTTGGATGTGCACGTTTGTGGGTTGCTGTTTGTATAGGACTGTTTCTGTAAGTGTGGTGTTTAGGGATGTACGCTCTGTATATATGTACGTGTATAGATACATATTTGTTTGTAATTACATCTATGTGTATATTTCTATCTAAGTATACATGGATGTTGTTACATCAGTGTTTAGTTCTGTTTCCTGTATATACAGTTGTGTTGCTATTAGTTCGTTTGTAGTTATATGTAATAAATTAAGTTGTTAAGTGCCTAATTGATCTTTGTGTATAGTGAGTTGTTGTGGAGGTTGGCAATAAATTTAGTTTTGTTAACTGAAGTTAGTATTTGTATATTTTTACACAGACTGGTTGTAATAATCTAATAAATTCCTGGTTTTAACCTAAAATGAGATTTGTATCGTTCTATATTGTCAACAATTGGGTGTAGCAATTTGTAATAAATGACATTCTTCAGCTGAAATCGATTCTTGTGTATTCGTGGATCAGCAGTGCGGCCGTAGCAAGAAATGCCATTTGTCAGCTGCGATGGGTGTTCTGTGATTTGTGCTAAATTGGTGTATTTTATTGAATCGTAAGAGAGGCAAAGAGAAATAGAGAGAAAAGAAAGGAGGAGAAAGAAGGCTGCATGGGTGGTGGGGGTTATGTGTGACAGCTTTATCACCCGTCCAAGGGTCCCACCGTGTCTCGCTGCTCTCCTCCATCCGGTCTCCTTGGTGGTGAGGGTCCCACACCACGCTGCCACACATCCTGACGAGTGAGGGATTCCCTGGATTCACACACGCTTTGGGCAGGTGGGAACGCCCAGGTGCCTCCCCTGTGGGGGGCCAGTTGGACACTGTCCCTTGCTGCACCGAGGGTCTGCGGCATCGTGCTGCAGGGCTCTGGTGCAGGGTGTGGGCACCCCTTTGGGGGCCCTTTGATGGGGCACATCACCCCCTCTGTTGTGGACAAGCTTTCCCCCGGTGAAGGGCCCCACAGCTGGGCTGCTCTGCCCAGCAGAGGATGGGCGGCCGCTGCCTCTCGCCAGAGGCTTTCCAACACTCCCCCAAAGCCTCTCTGCCCCCAGCTTTGCTGCCAGGGTCTGTGTGAACCTGGCAGTGAACCTGTGGTGATAGCCCTGGGGCTGTCATCTCCACCCTGAAGGCATTGGCTTGTGCTTCCTGAATGCCCCTGAGCTGTTACTTTATCTCCTCCTCCTCAGAGAACCCTGTAGGGCCTCTCAGAGCCCCATTCAGGGTGTGGCGGTCAGCTCTGCAGCTTTTGTAACTCAGCTCTGCTGGGGTAGGCAAAAGCCTTCCATGAAAATGTTTAAACCATAAATTATTGTATTTCAGTCTCTGACACCGGGGAGGACAAATCAACCGCCCATCCCATGGGCAACTCTTTAGGAAGTGCTCCAAGTGTCCCTCTGAAGCTCATCCCAGAGACCAGAAGCCAACAGGGATCCTGAGCCAGCTCTGCTGCCTTTGGCAGCACTTTGGCAAATGAGCTGCGGCAAGGGGGAGGCAGCAGTGACTGTGACTGCTGCAGGCGGGGCATGAAGGAAGGGCCATGGACGCAAGTGCTGAGATGTTCCAAAATCCAGGACAACTGGGAAGCAAGAAGGTCTCACAAGCACGAGTACGATGGAAGCCCTTTGTGTGAAGTTCCCTGAAGGAACTGCCAGGGGACTTGCTGCTCGGATCAGCAGTAGCAGAAGGCATCAGGATCTGCTCCTTTTCCTGGGTCTGTTTCAGGACACAGGCCCCGATGACCCCTGCTCCCACAAAGCCCTTGCCCATGGAGGCTGCAGGGCAAAAGCAATCCCACTGCAAAGAGAGGCTTTGCAGTTGAAGTCCACTTGTGTTTAGGGAATGGAGTTGAAGGAATGAATGACGCCCGTGCCAAAGCACCGGCAGGTAACCGGGGCTCTGAGAGGCAGAGCCTTTTGAGGGAAAGAGAGATCAGGCACTCACAGGCCTGAAACTCCTTCAGCTCTCTGCTTTAAATAAGAAAGCTGAGGAGAGGCAAACGCAGTCCTTTGAAAAAATATTGTCTAACAAATTCTGAGGGAATAAAAGTAGGTAACAACTTGGCCTTGTTGTCATATCCCGTGTCTTCTGCAGAGGAGACAATGGGATGTACAGCTTCCAGGAACACAAGGCATTGCATGGAACTGTGCACGTGCTCAGCAACTCAACCCTACTGGTGCACTTTGTAAGGACACAAACAGCAATTGGATCTACGTGCCCACCCATCAACAAAGCATAGTTAGCAGTAGGATCGAGGTCTCCACTCCCTGGGGAAAGCTTCCAGCATTTAGAATCTGGACCAGGCCACATCTGGCCCTGCCTGGGGGGGGCTGGCTCCAAGCCGGCTCCCTTGGTTCCTGGGCAGGCTCGGGGAGAAAACCAAGAGAAGAACGAAACCAGCTGTCCCCCCAGCAGAAGCTCTGGCACGTTGCTCGTGCAGCACTATCAGAGCCGGGCTACTCTCACAGCGCACTCGGAAGCCTCGTGGCCGCCAAAGGCGGAGGCACCGCAGGATTTCCCGGTTCCCGGCCGTGGCTCTGCAGGGCTTGGCTGGGACAGCTTCCCCCAGCTGATGTGCAGCTCTGGATGAACGGCAAAGCATTGGGGTACCTGGTGATGTATCTTCCTTAATCACCAGAGGCACCCTTTTGTAATAATGCTGAGGTGCGTTGCTTAGCTTACCCTTTCCTGACTCTTTTTTCCACTTTTGCATTACAGTAAATCACACTGTTCCTTCAGCTGGTGTCTGTGTCTGCATCTCTGATGCTCCCCACCATCAAAACAAACACACAGCCAGTTTAGCACGAGACCTGCCTCTCTGCCAGCCCACCTCTTGGCAAACAGCCCTGGTGGCCACCCCACAAATGAAATTCCCACTTTGCGACTTCATTTTCTGCAGGCAGGTGAGAAAAGAAGCCACTCCCAGCGCTGGACACCTCCAGAAACCAGCTGCTTTCAGCAGCCACAACCCTGAAATATCAATCTCCTTCCTTAAGCTGCCCACTGGGAGCTCCCAGCAAGAGGCCTTTTGTCCAAGGATACCCACAGAGGAGCTTGAGAAGGGAGCAGTTTGAAACGCAATTGCTTCAGAGTTTAAAGCTGCCTTTATCAAATGAGCACACACCAACCTGTGCCAAAGGGAAAGCAGGCAGGAAAGAGAAGCTCCTCTCCCACAACAGCAAACTCTGTGCTTCCTTCTGTTCCAGCTGGAGAGCGGAGGCCATGGGCTACAGCTCACTTTGGGAAGGAGCCCTGGGAATTGGCCTGATCTGGGACGGGAGCAAATGGAAGTTCCCCAAAAAGTAGGAAAAGATTCTCTGGAAGCATTACATTATGACAGTTGTTCTGGAGGAAAACAAAAAACAAAAACCAACAAAACAAACAAAACAACAACAAAAAAAAAAAAAAACAAAAAAAAAAAAAAAAAAAAAAAAAAAAAAAAAAAAAAAACCCCAAACCCCAAAAAACCCCACACGAGTAATTGAAGAATGTCAAAAAGTTCCCAGACTGAAATTTGTTTCCCAATACGACAACCCCAAAGTCTCTGGGGTGTGTCAGGAAGCTCAGGAATGTAGAGAGCATTTTGAGCAGACACTGGATAGAAGCAAGCTGCACAACCCTGCATACGTGCCTTATGGCAGAAACATGTTGCCCTTGGGAAACAATATGAAGAAGTTGGCCAAGATGTACCCCAGGAAAAGAGATGTGAAGCAAGATGTTCTAAGGATGTGAAGAGAAGATATGGGGCAGAATGTCCTGCTGACACTTTTGCCAATCTATGTACGTAACCAAACATAGGTTAGCTCTTTGTCGATACATAACACTTTGTAACCAGTTATATGTATTCTCGCGTTGCTGAACCCTGCATTACCATACAAATGTACCCTGAGATTTGCAATCAACTGAGCATTGATCATTATCTCCATGAAGATTGATCTCTGCCTCTGCAGGGCTCCTTTCTCTATTACCCCTCTCCTTTTCCCCGTCTCCCTCCCGTACACCTTTTTGCTCTATCTGGCGTCCGTACACTTTCTTTCTTTACAGGAACGAACCGGCAAGGCTTGGATGAACACCACTGGTGTCTGTCCCCCAGAGCACGAGCAGCTCCCCAACAAGGCTTCAAGACTAAGGGACAAAGCTTCCCCCTTCAGCTCTCCACAGCAGCTCTAGGAAGCCTCTCTCCACTGCAAGATCTTCTTGGTCAGTGTACAGTGACAAGAGTTGGCTGCAGGAGGCATCTGCATTGCAGCTCTCCCCAGATGGGGGGAAGAAAAAGAAGAGGTGATTCCTGTGGAAATAAAAAAGGCAACGCCGTTTGGGAAGACACCAGTGTGAGTTTGCTATGACTCTAGGCCAAAAATCCCTTGAAGAAAGCAACATCCATCCATGGGGCCCCACTTTGGCTTTGGTATCAATGCTGACAAAACTGCTGCCCCTTCCTGTTGCTGTAGCTGACTCCAATTCACGGGAGATGTGCCAACTCTGCCAAAGACAGGCAGACACAGTGAGATAAAACCAGCTAGTCTGCTGAAAAGGAGCCCAAATGAATGTGTGCGGGAGGGAGGGGCAGGTCCTAATCGCCCCTTTTCATCCTTTCCGCAGCCAAGACAGAGCAATGTCCTTCCTCTCTGTCACCGATGGTTACCCAGGCACGGGATGCAGCGTGGGGATAACCTGCCGTGCTGTGCCGAGCCGAGCCGAGCCGAGCCGAGCCGAGCCGAGCCCGGCCCGCCCCGGAGCCGCCCCGCCCGCGCAGTGCCCGCAGCCGCGGCTGTGCCGCGCTCGTCCCCGCCCAGTCCGGCCCGCGCCGGGGCCGCGCTGGGCGCGCGCGGGCCCGAGCGCAGCGCTCCCCTCAGGCCGCGCGCCGCCGGCGCAGCCGCGGCCGTTGCGCCGCGGGCGTTGTGGCCGCAGTCGGCGATCGACGCCATGGCGGAGCTGCCGCTGCCCGCCGGGCTCAGCGCCGGCACCTTCCCCGCCAAGCTCTGGCGCCTGGTGAACAGCCCCCGCGTCCGCTCCGTGCGCTGGGACAGCCGCGCCCAGGGGCTGCTCCTCGACCGCTCCCTCTTGGAGCGGGAGCTGCTCAGCTCGGGCCACGCCCACAGGGGCCGTGGCCACGGGCCGGCCCCGGTGCCGCCCACCTTCAGGGCCACGCAGTTCCGCAGCTTCGTGCGGCAGCTCTACCGCTACGGCTTCCGCAAGGTGCCGGGCTGGCTCGGCTCGGCTGCGCCGGGCGATGCCGGGGCCTGGCTCCACTACAGCAACCCCTGCTTTCGCCGCGACCGCCCCGACCTCCTGCTCCGCATCAAGCGCCGGAGCGCGGCCAACAGGCCGCGGCCGGCGGCGGGCCGGGAGGGCCGCGGGCGCCCGCCCTGCGGCTCCCAGCAGCGCCCCGGGGCGCGGCCGCTGCAGGCGGCCGGGCGGCGCGGGCGCGGGCGCTTCACGCCGCTGCCCAGGGAGCGGCCGCCGCTGCCGGCCGGGCGCCCGCCCAGCGGCTTCCTCCTGCTGCACAGGGAGCGGACGCTGCCGGACGGGCGGGAGCTGCGCAGCCCCCGGCCCGGCCGCCTGCAGCAGCGCCCCGGGGAGCGGCCGCTGCTCGCCCGGCGCCCGCCCTGCGGCTTCCACCTGCTGCACAGGGAGCGGCCGCTGCCGGCCCGGCGGGAGGGGCCGAGCCGCTTCCAGGAGCTCTACGGGGAGCGGCCGCTGCCCGCCGAGCGGGAGGTGCTCGGCATCCCGCCCTGCCACTTGCTCGGGCTGCACGGGGAGCGGCCGCTGCCGCTCGGGCCGGAGGGGCCCCGCAGCCGCTCGCAGGAGCTCTACGGGGAGCAGCTGCCTCCGGCCGAGCGGGAGGTGCTCGCCATGCAGCCCTGCCGCTTCCAGCAGCTCCACAGGGAGCAGCAGCCCCCAGCCTGCGACTCGCGAGGTAGGAAAAGAGTTGTAGCCTTGTTTTTCCTAAAGGTCGTGAAAAGTGACCGTTTTCAAGTAGTTTTCCACAAGGCTCTGTCATAATGGCCAGAAGTTGTCAAGCCTACTAGGCAGGGGCAGCTAGGAGACCAAACGATTCCCTGCCTGCTTGTGCTGTGTGCTTCCCGTCATGTTTGATCCACAGCAGCGCTAGAGCTCTGTGTCCCACGGCCACGTTGTGGAGCCTGACCAATGTGTTTGGATTCGTGCAGCCACCCCGGGCACTTCAGGGCGCAGCGCTGCACCCGGCAGTGCAGCTTGTGCAGCATGGACGGCCTCCAGCTCAGCACAGAACGCCCCTGGGGAGGAGGAATGGCCACCGGCAGATCTGGGCCTTGCTGTGGAGAAGATGATTCGAGAGATCAGGAGGTCCCTGTCTGAAAGATCTCCCTCTGCGCAGGTAATTCCATTGGATGGGGATAAAAGGGGCTGGACTGAGCGCTTTTGAACCCTGTTACACGGCTGAGAAGCAGAGGCTTCTTTAATTGAACTTATTTCATCATGATTTAGTTATTGAATTATTCTTGGTAAAGAAAGATTTCTAAAAGAGGGGATGAAGAAGAAACGAAGAAGAGGTTTTACTTGCTGGGAAAGAGGAGAAGAGCGTTTGGAGAAGTGGCACTGAAGGCGCCAAGTGTCCCGTGTGGGGAGGGGCATGCCAGAGGTGCCTCTGTTGCAGCTGCAGCAGATGTGGGCTGTGCCTCTTTTGGGTGGGAAGGCCAAGGCAAAGCAAGGGCTGGGCTGCAGCTGCTGCTGCTGTGTGAGCCCTGCCGTGCGTGTAGGCGCTGCCAGAGCCGTGGCTGGGGCTGGGCTGCAGCTGCAGCTCCCTGTCCTTTTGCAGATTATTACACGTGTTGGCCAGAGAATGTCTCTCTCTCTGTTGGTGTGCTGACCCATTGCCTGCAGTACATTTGTGATTATGACTCAAGGGGCAGAGTGTGTTTTTTTGGATTTACCAATACCTTATTCTCAAGTGGCATGACTTTTGTCTTCTGTAAAGTCACACACGGCAGTTTAGAGGAGCATTTTATTCCATAATAAAAGGAAACATTGCAGGCTCGGAACCATCTTTAGAATCTTTAGGGTTCTGATGGACGGGCTATGGCAGAAGAGATGAATATTCCGGAACTGGTCACAGTGAGAATATCTTCGTGTCCAAAGTTAATTTGCTTCATTGTGAACATTTAGTTCCTCGGTGGAATAGAAACACTGCTTGGTTGTCTGGCTTTTCCGGTCTTTTGGGTTGCTTTTTTTTCCCTACCCTAACGATTTACAGATTTTTTGCCACTGATCGCAAATGCGATCGTGGAAATAGCCTGGGTGCAGAAATGTTTGCCTGGATGACACCCGTGGGGCAGCAGCAGAGGGCTCCGAGAAGCAGCACCTTGTGATGGGTTGTGTGAGCGGTTGGCTGGGGGTGCTGAGACGCCCAGGCAGAAATGTGTGCTTTGCCTGTGCGTTTGCAGCGCACAGCCCTGGGCAGGGCTGGCGGCGAGCTCTGCCCGTGCTGGCAGCAGGGCTGGCAGCAAGGAGAGCCCCTGGCTGTGTGCTGGCTGATTTCTCACAGCTCTGGGATAAGGCAGGGTCAGAGCGTGGGGGCACGTCCCCTGACTTGGTGTCTTCTGGTTTTGTGTGTTTGTGTTTTGTCTCAAAGGTCATTTTGTAGGAGCTTCACTTTCACCTTGGCCCCCTGAATCCTGAGTTTAAAAGGCTTGTCATGTGAACCGTGTGGGCAGTGTTCCCTCCTCTGTGCTCCATGGCCTTTGGGAGTGGAGAAGGAGAGTCATTGTATGCCCGATATGATTCCAGCAAAATCGTGAGTGATCTTTGGGTTCCTTTCTTTCTGTTTTTCTGCTCAGGACAATGTTGGTGTTGCCCCTGATTCTTCAGGAGGGGAGCCTGTGAACAGAGCTGCAGCAGAGGAAGCTGCATCTGGCAGCGAGAGCTGCAGGAACAGTTCGCAGGAGCCCGAGGAGCCTGGTAAGGACAGAGCCCACACTGGTTCAGAGAGCTGTGAGATGGCTGCTCTGGGCAGGGTTGGCGCTTCCTGGTGCCTTTAGTTCAAATCCTGCACTGGCACAACCTCCCCGAGCCCTGCCCTCCACGCTTCTCCAGAGGCTCTGACACCGAGTCCTCTGCTGGGGCGCGAGAGCAGGGAATAAACCTGACCTTGTGGGAGTTGCGTCGCCGAGCCGGGTGTCCCAGTTTTGTGCTGAAGTTGCTGGATAAATTTGCTGCAGGGTGCCAGGGGAGGCCAGGCTGAGCGACTCTTGAAGGAACAGGGGAAAAAAAGAGCAAAAAGTCAGGGCAGAAGTCCAAATCACTGACTGAATATAGTACCAGTCTGCTGGTATTGGTCCTGAGCCACAAGAAAAGCAAGGAGCACAACATCAGAGGCCACCCAATTGAAAAATCACAGTAACTCCAGTATCAGAAGGAAAAGCTTGAATGACCCCTGATTAGGGAGGCCTAAGAGGAGAGAAGGAGCACTTTGGATCCATTCCTTAGCCAAGCTGGTGCAGCCTGCAGGCCTCGTAGGGAGCTCTGTCCCTCCCAGCCCTTCCTGCCAGAGCTGCTGGTCGAGTTGGAGCAGCTGCTGCTCACTGCAGAGGGCAGTTTGTAGATGGCAGGTAATGGAGCCGGTTCATGACTCAGCTCCCAGCACCCTCAGCTTCAGCCATTTCAGTGAGAGGACTGAGGTCTCTCTGTCAGCACAGAGAAAGAACAAGGCTGCGCTTCCTTGTGGCAGCTGGGACAGTCTGTGTTTCAAGCTCTCTTGGGTGCCCTTTGCACTGCGGGGGCTGAGACTTTATCGAGATACTTCAGTGTTTTGAAGCCCACTTTGAACACTTGGAATGGGCCCTGTTCTTTTAAGGGCACATTGCTTCAAATTGCCAAGTGAGAGTCTGCCTTTCAGGCCATCTTTGACAGCCCCTGGTAGAAGGACAGTTGCTGCCCAAGGGAAAGGTGCAGAAGGGCCAATATTGACTGAGCGTTCCCTTTGCTCCCCAGATGCCGTGTGACCAACGTCTCCGGGAGGGCTGCCCTGCATGGCAGGAAGAGGCAGGGGAGAGCCTGTGACCATCGGGCAGGTAGAACTCCTCTGTTTGTAGATGTGTTTATAGAGTTCTGTGGTTCTATTTATTAGTGGTTATCGTTCCATTTGTAGATGATAGTGTTCACTTTATATGCACTTATATTGATAGATCTGTATAGTTAAATGTGGATATGTATATAGTTATAGATGGGCTGTAATTATATTTTATTATCTATTTACATTTATAGATTTTCAGGCTTAGATTTTGATATGTGTAGAGTAAAATATGTGTATATATATATAGATATATATACACACATATGTATGAAGTTAGCTTTATAAATGTGTATAGTTATATAGTAAGAGGAATAGGAATGTTTAAATGGAGAGATTGATGGATAGATTGCTGTTGGTGTAGGCCTAGGCTGCATTTGTAGCTCTTTCCCCCCTCGGCTGCCTTTTTCACTTTTTGCTTTTCCCCCGGTGCCCCCTTGTCCCTGTGCTGGGCCCGAGCTGGCGGCCGGGCCGGGCGGAGCAGCACTGGCAGCCCCGGCTGTCCCTGGAGCGGTGGGAGCTGCCGCTGGCCCCAGGCGCTGTCCCCTGAGGAGCTGCTGAAGGACGGTGAGACACAGAGGGGGCTGAGGGGGCGGTGGCGCTGAAGGGACGGTGACCCTGAGCTGCTGCTGCTGGGGCTGAGGGCTGTGGGGCAGCCGGGGGCCATGGTGGCGCTGAGGTGACAGGGAAGTGGCAGAGGCTCTGTGTCTCAGGGGACGGGATGGCTCAGAAGGGACTGAGGGGCGTGGGAGGACTGTGAGGGGCTGAAGAAACTGAAGGGGGCTGGGGGTTCACCCAGAGCATGGCGGGGCTGAGGGGGTGGAGGGGGCCAGCAGGGAGCACTGAGGGCTCCGGGGCTGCAGCCCTGCCAGGCTTTGGAAGCAATTCCAGAGCCTCCACTTTTTGCCACAGCTGCCATGAAGGCCTCGAGGACAGCCGGAGACTGACGGGAGCCAGCAGGGAGGAGCTGAAGGCCAAGAGCAAGAGCAGTGGACGGGGACCTGCTGCTGCCAGCCTGGAGAGAGCCCGGCTGAGGCCACAGGCCCGGGCAGGCAGGTGGGGCCGAGGGTGCCGTGGGCTGTGGCCGTGGGCACTGCCCGGCGGGGCAGGAGCGGACCCTGCCCGTGCTGGGGCTGCTCAGCGCAGCTGCCCCGGCTGGCACAGGGGCTGTCCTTGGGCAAGGCAGCTGTGCCGGCAGGGCCCGGGAGCTGTGCCGGCTCTGCCGGGCTGCCGGGGCTGCGGGACAGTCCCGCCGTGGCTGCGCTCAGCACAGCCTGGCCCGCTCGGCTGCTTTCTCTTTCTGACCCCCCTGGGGAGGCTCTGATGGAAGTGCAGCTGCTGCCAAGGGAAACGTCCCCGTACTCACTCAGCGTTCCCTTTGCTTGCCAGATGTCCCGTCTGCTGTCCCTGTCCAGGAGAGCTGCTCTGCACGGCAGGAGGAGACCGAGCGAGAGGCGTTGAGGATGGGGCAGCTGGGATCCCTCTGCTTTGAGCTCCATGTAGACATGTCTAGAACTGGATTATCCATTTGGATAGATATGTCTATCCATCTCCAGACATGTCTGTTATGTAGAAATGTCTAGAGATGGATTATCATTTGGATGTGCACGTTTGTGGGTTGCTGTTTGTATAGGACTGTTTCTGTAAGTGTGGTGTTTAGGGATGTACGCTCTGTATATATGTACGTGTATAGATACATATTTGTTTGTAATTACATCTATGTGTATATTTCTATCTAAGTATACATGGATGTTGTTACATCAGTGTTTAGTTCTGTTTCCTGTATATACAGTTGTGTTGCTATTAGTTCGTTTGTAGTTATATGTAATAAATTAAGTTGTTAAGTGCCTAATTGATCTTTGTGTATAGTGAGTTGTTGTGGAGGTTGGCAATAAATTTAGTTTTGTTAACTGAAGTTAGTATTTGTATATTTTTACACAGACTGGTTGTAATAATCTAATAAATTCCTGGTTTTAACCTAAAATGAGATTTGTATCGTTCTATATTGTCAACAATTGGGTGTAGCAATTTGTAATAAATGACATTCTTCAGCTGAAATCGATTCTTGTGTATTCGTGGATCAGCAGTGCGGCCGTAGCAAGAAATGCCATTTGTCAGCTGCGATGGGTGTTCTGTGATTTGTGCTAAATTGGTGTATTTTATTGAATCGTAAGAGAGGCAAAGAGAAATAGAGAGAAAAGAAAGGAGGAGAAAGAAGGCTGCATGGGTGGTGGGGGTTATGTGTGACAGCTTTATCACCCGTCCAAGGGTCCCACCGTGTCTCGCTGCTCTCCTCCATCCGGTCTCCTTGGTGGTGAGGGTCCCACACCACGCTGCCACACATCCTGACGAGTGAGGGATTCCCTGGATTCACACACGCTTTGGGCAGGTGGGAACGCCCAGGTGCCTCCCCTGTGGGGGGCCAGTTGGACACTGTCCCTTGCTGCACCGAGGGTCTGCGGCATCGTGCTGCAGGGCTCTGGTGCAGGGTGTGGGCACCCCTTTGGGGGCCCTTTGATGGGGCACATCACCCCCTCTGTTGTGGACAAGCTTTCCCCCGGTGAAGGGCCCCACAGCTGGGCTGCTCTGCCCAGCAGAGGATGGGCGGCCGCTGCCTCTCGCCAGAGGCTTTCCAACACTCCCCCAAAGCCTCTCTGCCCCCAGCTTTGCTGCCAGGGTCTGTGTGAACCTGGCAGTGAACCTGTGGTGATAGCCCTGGGGCTGTCATCTCCACCCTGAAGGCATTGGCTTGTGCTTCCTGAATGCCCCTGAGCTGTTACTTTATCTCCTCCTCCTCAGAGAACCCTGTAGGGCCTCTCAGAGCCCCATTCAGGGTGTGGCGGTCAGCTCTGCAGCTTTTGTAACTCAGCTCTGCTGGGGTAGGCAAAAGCCTTCCATGAAAATGTTTAAACCATAAATTATTGTATTTCAGTCTCTGACACCGGGGAGGACAAATCAACCGCCCATCCCATGGGCAACTCTTTAGGAAGTGCTCCAAGTGTCCCTCTGAAGCTCATCCCAGAGACCAGAAGCCAACAGGGATCCTGAGCCAGCTCTGCTGCCTTTGGCAGCACTTTGGCAAATGAGCTGC
Organism: Setophaga petechia; assembly: GCA_024362935.1. Classification (NCBI taxonomy): domain Eukaryota; kingdom Metazoa; phylum Chordata; class Aves; order Passeriformes; family Parulidae; genus Setophaga; species Setophaga petechia. The sequence goes on from JANCRA010000274.1 coordinate 25,953, forward strand.
GGCAAGGGGGAGGCAGCAGTGACTGTGACTGCTGCAGGCGGGGCATGAAGGAAGGGCCATGGACGCAAGTGCTGAGATGTTCCAAAATCCAGGACAACTGGGAAGCAAGAAGGTCTCACAAGCACGAGTACGATGGAAGCCCTTTGTGTGAAGTTCCCTGAAGGAACTGCCAGGGGACTTGCTGCTCGGATCAGCAGTAGCAGAAGGCATCAGGATCTGCTCCTTTTCCTGGGTCTGTTTCAGGACACAGGCCCCGATGACCCCTGCTCCCACAAAGCCCTTGCCCATGGAGGCTGCAGGGCAAAAGCAATCCCACTGCAAAGAGAGGCTTTGCAGTTGAAGTCCACTTGTGTTTAGGGAATGGAGTTGAAGGAATGAATGACGCCCGTGCCAAAGCACCGGCAGGTAACCGGGGCTCTGAGAGGCAGAGCCTTTTGAGGGAAAGAGAGATCAGGCACTCACAGGCCTGAAACTCCTTCAGCTCTCTGCTTTAAATAAGAAAGCTGAGGAGAGGCAAACGCAGTCCTTTGAAAAAATATTGTCTAACAAATTCTGAGGGAATAAAAGTAGGTAACAACTTGGCCTTGTTGTCATATCCCGTGTCTTCTGCAGAGGAGACAATGGGATGTACAGCTTCCAGGAACACAAGGCATTGCATGGAACTGTGCACGTGCTCAGCAACTCAACCCTACTGGTGCACTTTGTAAGGACACAAACAGCAATTGGATCTACGTGCCCACCCATCAACAAAGCATAGTTAGCAGTAGGATCGAGGTCTCCACTCCCTGGGGAAAGCTTCCAGCATTTAGAATCTGGACCAGGCCACATCTGGCCCTGCCTGGGGGGGGCTGGCTCCAAGCCGGCTCCCTTGGTTCCTGGGCAGGCTCGGGGAGAAAACCAAGAGAAGAACGAAACCAGCTGTCCCCCCAGCAGAAGCTCTGGCACGTTGCTCGTGCAGCACTATCAGAGCCGGGCTACTCTCACAGCGCACTCGGAAGCCTCGTGGCCGCCAAAGGCGGAGGCACCGCAGGATTTCCCGGTTCCCGGCCGTGGCTCTGCAGGGCTTGGCTGGGACAGCTTCCCCCAGCTGATGTGCAGCTCTGGATGAACGGCAAAGCATTGGGGTACCTGGTGATGTATCTTCCTTAATCACCAGAGGCACCCTTTTGTAATAATGCTGAGGTGCGTTGCTTAGCTTACCCTTTCCTGACTCTTTTTTCCACTTTTGCATTACAGTAAATCACACTGTTCCTTCAGCTGGTGTCTGTGTCTGCATCTCTGATGCTCCCCACCATCAAAACAAACACACAGCCAGTTTAGCACGAGACCTGCCTCTCTGCCAGCCCACCTCTTGGCAAACAGCCCTGGTGGCCACCCCACAAATGAAATTCCCACTTTGCGACTTCATTTTCTGCAGGCAGGTGAGAAAAGAAGCCACTCCCAGCGCTGGACACCTCCAGAAACCAGCTGCTTTCAGCAGCCACAACCCTGAAATATCAATCTCCTTCCTTAAGCTGCCCACTGGGAGCTCCCAGCAAGAGGCCTTTTGTCCAAGGATACCCACAGAGGAGCTTGAGAAGGGAGCAGTTTGAAACGCAATTGCTTCAGAGTTTAAAGCTGCCTTTATCAAATGAGCACACACCAACCTGTGCCAAAGGGAAAGCAGGCAGGAAAGAGAAGCTCCTCTCCCACAACAGCAAACTCTGTGCTTCCTTCTGTTCCAGCTGGAGAGCGGAGGCCATGGGCTACAGCTCACTTTGGGAAGGAGCCCTGGGAATTGGCCTGATCTGGGACGGGAGCAAATGGAACTTCCCCAAAAAGTAGGAAAAGATTCTCTGGAAGCATTACATTATGACAGTTGTTCTGGAGGAAAACAAAAAACAAAAACCAACAAAACAAACAAAACAACAACAAAAAAAAAAAAAAAACAAAAAAAAAAAACAAAAAAAAAAAAAAAAAAAAAACCCCAAACCCCAAAAAACCCCACACGAGTAATTGAAGAATGTCAAAAAGTTCCCAGACTGAAATTTGTTTCCCAATACGACAACCCCAAAGTCTCTGGGGTGTGTCAGGAAGCTCAGGAATGTAGAGAGCATTTTGAGCAGACACTGGATAGAAGCAAGCTGCACAACCCTGCATACGTGCCTTATGGCAGAAACATGTTGCCCTTGGGAAACAATATGAAGAAGTTGGCCAAGATGTACCCCAGGAAAAGAGATGTGAAGCAAGATGTTCTAAGGATGTGAAGAGAAGATATGGGGCAGAATGTCCTGCTGACACTTTTGCCAATCTATGTACGTAACCAAACATAGGTTAGCTCTTTGTCGATACATAACACTTTGTAACCAGTTATATGTATTCTCGCGTTGCTGAACCCTGCATTACCATACAAATGTACCCTGAGATTTGCAATCAACTGAGCATTGATCATTATCTCCATGAAGATTGATCTCTGCCTCTGCAGGGCTCCTTTCTCTATTACCCCTCTCCTTTTCCCCGTCTCCCTCCCGTACACCTTTTTGCTCTATCTGGCGTCCGTACACTTTCTTTCTTTACAGGAACGAACCGGCAAGGCTTGGATGAACACCACTGGTGTCTGTCCCCCAGAGCACGAGCAGCTCCCCAACAAGGCTTCAAGACTAAGGGACAAAGCTTCCCCCTTCAGCTCTCCACAGCAGCTCTAGGAAGCCTCTCTCCACTGCAAGATCTTCTTGGTCAGTGTACAGTGACAAGAGTTGGCTGCAGGAGGCATCTGCATTGCAGCTCTCCCCAGATGGGGGGAAGAAAAAGAAGAGGTGATTCCTGTGGAAATAAAAAAGGCAACGCCGTTTGGGAAGACACCAGTGTGAGTTTGCTATGACTCTAGGCCAAAAATCCCTTGAAGAAAGCAACATCCATCCATGGGGCCCCACTTTGGCTTTGGTATCAATGCTGACAAAACTGCTGCCCCTTCCTGTTGCTGTAGCTGACTCCAATTCACGGGAGATGTGCCAACTCTGCCAAAGACAGGCAGACACAGTGAGATAAAACCAGCTAGTCTGCTGAAAAGGAGCCCAAATGAATGTGTGCGGGAGGGAGGGGCAGGTCCTAATCGCCCCTTTTCATCCTTTCCGCAGCCAAGACAGAGCAATGTCCTTCCTCTCTGTCACCGATGGTTACCCAGGCACGGGATGCAGCGTGGGGATAACCTGCCGTGCTGTGCCGAGCCGAGCCGAGCCGAGCCGAGCCGAGCCGAGCCCGGCCCGCCCCGGAGCCGCCCCGCCCGCGCAGTGCCCGCAGCCGCGGCTGTGCCGCGCTCGTCCCCGCCCAGTCCGGCCCGCGCCGGGGCCGCGCTGGGCGCGCGCGGGCCCGAGCGCAGCGCTCCCCTCAGGCCGCGCGCCGCCGGCGCAGCCGCGGCCGTTGCGCCGCGGGCGTTGTGGCCGCAGTCGGCGATCGACGCCATGGCGGAGCTGCCGCTGCCCGCCGGGCTCAGCGCCGGCACCTTCCCCGCCAAGCTCTGGCGCCTGGTGAACAGCCCCCGCGTCCGCTCCGTGCGCTGGGACAGCCGCGCCCAGGGGCTGCTCCTCGACCGCTCCCTCTTGGAGCGGGAGCTGCTCAGCTCGGGCCACGCCCACAGGGGCCGTGGCCACGGGCCGGCCCCGGTGCCGCCCACCTTCAGGGCCACGCAGTTCCGCAGCTTCGTGCGGCAGCTCTACCGCTACGGCTTCCGCAAGGTGCCGGGCTGGCTCGGCTCGGCTGCGCCGGGCGATGCCGGGGCCTGGCTCCACTACAGCAACCCCTGCTTTCGCCGCGACCGCCCCGACCTCCTGCTCCGCATCAAGCGCCGGAGCGCGGCCAACAGGCCGCGGCCGGCGGCGGGCCGGGAGGGCCGCGGGCGCCCGCCCTGCGGCTCCCAGCAGCGCCCCGGGGCGCGGCCGCTGCAGGCGGCCGGGCGGCGCGGGCGCGGGCGCTTCACGCCGCTGCCCAGGGAGCGGCCGCCGCTGCCGGCCGGGCGCCCGCCCAGCGGCTTCCTCCTGCTGCACAGGGAGCGGACGCTGCCGGACGGGCGGGAGCTGCGCAGCCCCCGGCCCGGCCGCCTGCAGCAGCGCCCCGGGGAGCGGCCGCTGCTCGCCCGGCGCCCGCCCTGCGGCTTCCACCTGCTGCACAGGGAGCGGCCGCTGCCGGCCCGGCGGGAGGGGCCGAGCCGCTTCCAGGAGCTCTACGGGGAGCGGCCGCTGCCCGCCGAGCGGGAGGTGCTCGGCATCCCGCCCTGCCACTTGCTCGGGCTGCACGGGGAGCGGCCGCTGCCGCTCGGGCCGGAGGGGCCCCGCAGCCGCTCGCAGGAGCTCTACGGGGAGCAGCTGCCTCCGGCCGAGCGGGAGGTGCTCGCCATGCAGCCCTGCCGCTTCCAGCAGCTCCACAGGGAGCAGCAGCCCCCAGCCTGCGACTCGCGAGGTAGGAAAAGAGTTGTAGCCTTGTTTTTCCTAAAGGTCGTGAAAAGTGACCGTTTTCAAGTAGTTTTCCACAAGGCTCTGTCATAATGGCCAGAAGTTGTCAAGCCTACTAGGCAGGGGCAGCTAGGAGACCAAACGATTCCCTGCCTGCTTGTGCTGTGTGCTTCCCGTCATGTTTGATCCACAGCAGCGCTAGAGCTCTGTGTCCCACGGCCACGTTGTGGAGCCTGACCAATGTGTTTGGATTCGTGCAGCCACCCCGGGCACTTCAGGGCGCAGCGCTGCACCCGGCAGTGCAGCTTGTGCAGCATGGACGGCCTCCAGCTCAGCACAGAACGCCCCTGGGGAGGAGGAATGGCCACCGGCAGATCTGGGCCTTGCTGTGGAGAAGATGATTCGAGAGATCAGGAGGTCCCTGTCTGAAAGATCTCCCTCTGCGCAGGTAATTCCATTGGATGGGGATAAAAGGGGCTGGACTGAGCGCTTTTGAACCCTGTTACACGGCTGAGAAGCAGAGGCTTCTTTAATTGAACTTATTTCATCATGATTTAGTTATTGAATTATTCTTGGTAAAGAAAGATTTCTAAAAGAGGGGATGAAGAAGAAACGAAGAAGAGGTTTTACTTGCTGGGAAAGAGGAGAAGAGCGTTTGGAGAAGTGGCACTGAAGGCGCCAAGTGTCCCGTGTGGGGAGGGGCATGCCAGAGGTGCCTCTGTTGCAGCTGCAGCAGATGTGGGCTGTGCCTCTTTTGGGTGGGAAGGCCAAGGCAAAGCAAGGGCTGGGCTGCAGCTGCTGCTGCTGTGTGAGCCCTGCCGTGCGTGTAGGCGCTGCCAGAGCCGTGGCTGGGGCTGGGCTGCAGCTGCAGCTCCCTGTCCTTTTGCAGATTATTACACGTGTTGGCCAGAGAATGTCTCTCTCTCTGTTGGTGTGCTGACCCATTGCCTGCAGTACATTTGTGATTATGACTCAAGGGGCAGAGTGTGTTTTTTTGGATTTACCAATACCTTATTCTCAAGTGGCATGACTTTTGTCTTCTGTAAAGTCACACACGGCAGTTTAGAGGAGCATTTTATTCCATAATAAAAGGAAACATTGCAGGCTCGGAACCATCTTTAGAATCTTTAGGGTTCTGATGGACGGGCTATGGCAGAAGAGATGAATATTCCGGAACTGGTCACAGTGAGAATATCTTCGTGTCCAAAGTTAATTTGCTTCATTGTGAACATTTAGTTCCTCGGTGGAATAGAAACACTGCTTGGTTGTCTGGCTTTTCCGGTCTTTTGGGTTGCTTTTTTTTCCCTACCCTAACGATTTACAGATTTTTTGCCACTGATCGCAAATGCGATCGTGGAAATAGCCTGGGTGCAGAAATGTTTGCCTGGATGACACCCGTGGGGCAGCAGCAGAGGGCTCCGAGAAGCAGCACCTTGTGATGGGTTGTGTGAGCGGTTGGCTGGGGGTGCTGAGACGCCCAGGCAGAAATGTGTGCTTTGCCTGTGCGTTTGCAGCGCACAGCCCTGGGCAGGGCTGGCGGCGAGCTCTGCCCTTGCTGGCAGCAGGGCTGGCAGCAAGGAGAGCCCCTGGCTGTGTGCTGGCTGATTTCTCACAGCTCTGGGATAAGGCAGGGTCAGAGCGTGGGGGCACGTCCCCTGACTTGGTGTCTTCTTGTTTTGTGTGTTTGTGTTTTGTCTCAAAGGTCATTTTGTAGGAGCTTCACTTTCACCTTGGCCCCCTGAATCCTGAGTTTAAAAGGCTTGTCATGTGAATCGTGTGGGCAGTGTTCCCTCCTCTGTGCTCCATGGCCTTTGGGAGTGGAGAAGGAGAGTCATTGTATGCCCGATATGATTCCAGCAAAATCGTGAGTGATCTTTGGGTTCCTTTCTTTCTGTTTTTCTGCTCAGGACAATGTTGGTGTTGCCCCTGATTCTTCAGGAGGGGAGCCTGTGAACAGAGCTGCAGCAGAGGAAGCTGCATCTGGCAGCGAGAGCTGCAGGAACAGTTCGCAGGAGCCCGAGGAGCCTGGTAAGGACAGAGCCCACACTGGTTCAGAGAGCTGTGAGATGGCTGCTCTGGGCAGGGTTGGCGCTTCCTGGTGCCTTTAGTTCAAATCCTGCACTGGCACAACCTCCCCGAGCCCTGCCCTCCACGCTTCTCCAGAGGCTCTGACACCGAGTCCTCTGCTGGGGCGCGAGAGCAGGGAATAAACCTGACCTTGTGGGAGTTGCGTCGCCGAGCCGGGTGTCCCAGTTTTGTGCTGAAGTTGCTGGATAAATTTGCTGCAGGGTGCCAGGGGAGGCCAGGCTGAGCGACTCTTGAAGGAACAGGGGAAAAAAAGAGCAAAAAGTCAGGGCAGAAGTCCAAATCACTGACTGAATATAGTACCAGTCTGCTGGTATTGGTCCTGAGCCACAAGAAAAGCAAGGAGCACAACATCAGAGGCCACCCAATTGAAAAATCACAGTAACTCCAGTATCAGAAGGAAAAGCTTGAATGACCCCTGATTAGGGAGGCCTAAGAGGAGAGAAGGAGCACTTTGGATCCATTCCTTAGCCAAGCTGGTGCAGCCTGCAGGCCTCGTAGGGAGCTCTGTCCCTCCCAGCCCTTCCTGCCAGAGCTGCTGGTCGAGTTGGAGCAGCTGCTGCTCACTGCAGAGGGCAGTTTGTAGATGGCAGGTAATGGAGCCGGTTCATGACTCAGCTCCCAGCACCCTCAGCTTCAGCCATTTCAGTGAGAGGACTGAGGTCTCTCTGTCAGCACAGAGAAAGAACAAGGCTGCGCTTCCTTGTGGCAGCTGGGACAGTCTGTGTTTCAAGCTCTCTTGGGTGCCCTTTGCACTGCGGGGGCTGAGACTTTATCGAGATACTTCAGTGTTTTGAAGCCCACTTTGAACACTTGGAATGGGCCCTGTTCTTTTAAGGGCACATTGCTTCAAATTGCCAAGTGAGAGTCTGCCTTTCAGGCCATCTTTGACAGCCCCTGGTAGAAGGACAGTTGCTGCCCAAGGGAAAGGTGCAGAAGGGCCAATATTGACTGAGCGTTCCCTTTGCTCCCCAGATGCCGTGTGACCAACGTCTCCGGGAGGGCTGCCCTGCATGGCAGGAAGAGGCAGGGGAGAGCCTGTGACCATCGGGCAGGTAGAACTCCTCTGTTTGTAGATGTGTTTATAGAGTTCTGTGGTTCTATTTATTAGTGGTTATCGTTCCATTTGTAGATGATAGTGTTCACTTTATATGCACTTATATTGATAGATCTGTATAGTTAAATGTGGATATGTATATAGTTATAGATGGGCTGTAATTATATTTTATTATCTATTTACATTTATAGATTTTCAGGCTTAGATTTTGATATGTGTAGAGTAAAATATGTGTATATATATATAGATATATATACACACATATGTATGAAGTTAGCTTTATAAATGTGTATAGTTATATAGTAAGAGGAATAGGAATGTTTAAATGGAGAGATTGATGGATAGATTGCTGTTGGTGTAGGCCTAGGCTGCATTTGTAGCTCTTTCCCCCCTCGGCTGCCTTTTTCACTTTTTGCTTTTCCCCCGGTGCCCCCTTGTCCCTGTGCTGGGCCCGAGCTGGCGGCCGGGCCGGGCGGAGCAGCACTGGCAGCCCCGGCTGTCCCTGGAGCGGTGGGAGCTGCCGCTGGCCCCAGGCGCTGTCCCCTGAGGAGCTGCTGAAGGACGGTGAGACACAGAGGGGGCTGAGGGGGCGGTGGCGCTGAAGGGACGGTGACCCTGAGCTGCTGCTGCTGGGGCTGAGGGCTGTGGGGCAGCCGGGGGCCATGGTGGCGCTGAGGTGACAGGGAAGTGGCAGAGGCTCTGTGTCTCAGGGGACGGGATGGCTCAGAAGGGACTGAGGGGCGTGGGAGGACTGTGAGGGGCTGAAGAAACTGAAGGGGGCTGGGGGTTCACCCAGAGCATGGCGGGGCTGAGGGGGTGGAGGGGGCCAGCAGGGAGCACTGAGGGCTCCGGGGCTGCAGCCCTGCCAGGCTTTGGAAGCAATTCCAGAGCCTCCACTTTTTGCCACAGCTGCCATGAAGGCCTCGAGGACAGCCGGAGACTGACGGGAGCCAGCAGGGAGGAGCTGAAGGCCAAGAGCAAGAGCAGTGGACGGGGACCTGCTGCTGCCAGCCTGGAGAGAGCCCGGCTGAGGCCACAGGCCCGGGCAGGCAGGTGGGGCCGAGGGTGCCGTGGGCTGTGGCCGTGGGCACTGCCCGGCGGGGCAGGAGCGGACCCTGCCCGTGCTGGGGCTGCTCAGCGCAGCTGCCCCGGCTGGCACAGGGGCTGTCCTTGGGCAAGGCAGCTGTGCCGGCAGGGCCCGGGAGCTGTGCCGGCTCTGCCGGGCTGCCGGGGCTGCGGGACAGTCCCGCCGTGGCTGCGCTCAGCACAGCCTGGCCCGCTCGGCTGCTTTCTCTTTCTGACCCCCCTGGGGAGGCTCTGATGGAAGTGCAGCTGCTGCCAAGGGAAACGTCCCCGTACTCACTCAGCGTTCCCTTTGCTTGCCAGATGTCCCGTCTGCTGTCCCTGTCCAGGAGAGCTGCTCTGCACGGCAGGAGGAGACCGAGCGAGAGGCGTTGAGGATGGGGCAGCTGGGATCCCTCTGCTTTGAGCTCCATGTAGACATGTCTAGAACTGGATTATCCATTTGGATAGATATGTCTATCCATCTCCAGACATGTCTGTTATGTAGAAATGTCTAGAGATGGATTATCATTTGGATGTGCACGTTTGTGGGTTGCTGTTTGTATAGGACTGTTTCTGTAAGTGTGGTGTTTAGGGATGTACGCTCTGTATATATGTACGTGTATAGATACATATTTGTTTGTAATTACATCTATGTGTATATTTCTATCTAAGTATACATGGATGTTGTTACATCAGTGTTTAGTTCTGTTTCCTGTATATACAGTTGTGTTGCTATTAGTTCGTTTGTAGTTATATGTAATAAATTAAGTTGTTAAGTGCCTAATTGATCTTTGTGTATAGTGAGTTGTTGTGGAGGTTGGCAATAAATTTAGTTTTGTTAACTGAAGTTAGTATTTGTATATTTTTACACAGACTGGTTGTAATAATCTAATAAATTCCTGGTTTTAACCTAAAATGAGATTTGTATCGTTCTATATTGTCAACAATTGGGTGTAGCAATTTGTAATAAATGACATTCTTCAGCTGAAATCGATTCTTGTGTATTCGTGGATCAGCAGTGCGGCCGTAGCAAGAAATGCCATTTGTCAGCTGCGATGGGTGTTCTGTGATTTGTGCTAAATTGGTGTATTTTATTGAATCGTAAGAGAGGCAAAGAGAAATAGAGAGAAAAGAAAGGAGGAGAAAGAAGGCTGCATGGGTGGTGGGGGTTATGTGTGACAGCTTTATCACCCGTCCAAGGGTCCCACCGTGTCTCGCTGCTCTCCTCCATCCGGTCTCCTTGGTGGTGAGGGTCCCACACCACGCTGCCACACATCCTGACGAGTGAGGGATTCCCTGGATTCACACACGCTTTGGGCAGGTGGGAACGCCCAGGTGCCTCCCCTGTGGGGGGCCAGTTGGACACTGTCCCTTGCTGCACCGAGGGTCTGCGGCATCGTGCTGCAGGGCTCTGGTGCAGGGTGTGGGCACCCCTTTGGGGGCCCTTTGATGGGGCACATCACCCCCTCTGTTGTGGACAAGCTTTCCCCCGGTGAAGGGCCCCACAGCTGGGCTGCTCTGCCCAGCAGAGGATGGGCGGCCGCTGCCTCTCGCCAGAGGCTTTCCAACACTCCCCCAAAGCCTCTCTGCCCCCAGCTTTGCTGCCAGGGTCTGTGTGAACCTGGCAGTGAACCTGTGGTGATAGCCCTGGGGCTGTCATCTCCACCCTGAAGGCATTGGCTTGTGCTTCCTGAATGCCCCTGAGCTGTTACTTTATCTCCTCCTCCTCAGAGAACCCTGTAGGGCCTCTCAGAGCCCCATTCAGGGTGTGGCGGTCAGCTCTGCAGCTTTTGTAACTCAGCTCTGCTGGGGTAGGCAAAAGCCTTCCATGAAAATGTTTAAACCATAAATTATTGTATTTCAGTCTCTGACACCGGGGAGGACAAATCAACCGCCCATCCCATGGGCAACTCTTTAGGAAGTGCTCCAAGTGTCCCTCTGAAGCTCATCCCAGAGACCAGAAGCCAACAGGGATCCTGAGCCAGCTCTGCTGCCTTTGGCAGCACTTTGGCAAATGAGCTGCGGCAAGGGGGAGGCAGCAGTGACTGTGACTGCTGCAGGCGGGGCATGAAGGAAGGGCCATGGACGCAAGTGCTGAGATGTTCCAAAATCCAGGACAACTGGGAAGCAAGAAGGTCTCACAAGCACGAGTACGATGGAAGCCCTTTGTGTGAAGTTCCCTGAAGGAACTGCCAGGGGACTTGCTGCTCGGATCAGCAGTAGCAGAAGGCATCAGGATCTGCTCCTTTTCCTGGGTCTGTTTCAGGACACAGGCCCCGATGACCCCTGCTCCCACAAAGCCCTTGCCCATGGAGGCTGCAGGGCAAAAGCAATCCCACTGCAAAGAGAGGCTTTGCAGTTGAAGTCCACTTGTGTTTAGGGAATGGAGTTGAAGGAATGAATGACGCCCGTGCCAAAGCACCGGCAGGTAACCGGGGCTCTGAGAGGCAGAGCCTTTTGAGGGAAAGAGAGATCAGGCACTCACAGGCCTGAAACTCCTTCAGCTCTCTGCTTTAAATAAGAAAGCTGAGGAGAGGCAAACGCAGTCCTTTGAAAAAATATTGTCTAACAAATTCTGAGGGAATAAAAGTAGGTAACAACTTGGCCTTGTTGTCATATCCCGTGTCTTCTGCAGAGGAGACAATGGGATGTACAGCTTCCAGGAACACAAGGCATTGCATGGAACTGTGCACGTGCTCAGCAACTCAACCCTACTGGTGCACTTTGTAAGGACACAAACAGCAATTGGATCTACGTGCCCACCCATCAACAAAGCATAGTTAGCAGTAGGATCGAGGTCTCCACTCCCTGGGGAAAGCTTCCAGCATTTAGAATCTGGACCAGGCCACATCTGGCCCTGCCTGGGGGGGGCTGGCTCCAAGCCGGCTCCCTTGGTTCCTGGGCAGGCTCGGGGAGAAAACCAAGAGAAGAACGAAACCAGCTGTCCCCCCAGCAGAAGCTCTGGCACGTTGCTCGTGCAGCACTATCAGAGCCGGGCTACTCTCACAGCGCACTCGGAAGCCTCGTGGCCGCCAAAGGCGGAGGCACCGCAGGATTTCCCGGTTCCCGGCCGTGGCTCTGCAGGGCTTGGCTGGGACAGCTTCCCCCAGCTGATGTGCAGCTCTGGATGAACGGCAAAGCATTGGGGTACCTGGTGATGTATCTTCCTTAATCACCAGAGGCACCCTTTTGTAATAATGCTGAGGTGCGTTGCTTAGCTTACCCTTTCCTGACTCTTTTTTCCACTTTTGCATTACAGTAAATCACACTGTTCCTTCAGCTGGTGTCTGTGTCTGCATCTCTGATGCTCCCCACCATCAAAACAAACACACAGCCAGTTTAGCACGAGACCTGCCTCTCTGCCAGCCCACCTCTTGGCAAACAGCCCTGGTGGCCACCCCACAAATGAAATTCCCACTTTGCGACTTCATTTTCTGCAGGCAGGTGAGAAAAGAAGCCACTCCCAGCGCTGGACACCTCCAGAAACCAGCTGCTTTCAGCAGCCACAACCCTGAAATATCAATCTCCTTCCTTAAGCTGCCCACTGGGAGCTCCCAGCAAGAGGCCTTTTGTCCAAGGATACCCACAGAGGAGCTTGAGAAGGGAGCAGTTTGAAACGCAATTGCTTCAGAGTTTAAAGCTGCCTTTATCAAATGAGCACACACCAACCTGTGCCAAAGGGAAAGCAGGCAGGAAAGAGAAGCTCCTCTCCCACAACAGCAAACTCTGTGCTTCCTTCTGTTCCAGCTGGAGAGCGGAGGCCATGGGCTACAGCTCACTTTGGGAAGGAGCCCTGGGAATTGGCCTGATCTGGGACGGGAGCAAATGGAAGTTCCCCAAAAAGTAGGAAAAGATTCTCTGGAAGCATTACATTATGACAGTTGTTCTGGAGGAAAACAAAAAACAAAAACCAACAAAACAAACAAAACAACAACAAAAAAAAAAAAAAAACAAAAAAAAAAAAACAAAAAAAAAAAAAAAAAAAACCCCAAACCCCAAAAAACCCCACACGAGTAATTGAAGAATGTCAAAAAGTTCCCAGACTGAAATTTGTTTCCCAATACGACAACCCCAAAGTCTCTGGGGTGTGTCAGGAAGCTCAGGAATGTAGAGAGCATTTTGAGCAGACACTGGATAGAAGCAAGCTGCACAACCCTGCATACGTGCCTTATGGCAGAAACATGTTGCCCTTGGGAAACAATATGAAGAAGTTGGCCAAGATGTACCCCAGGAAAAGAGATGTGAAGCAAGATGTTCTAAGGATGTGAAGAGAAGATATGGGGCAGAATGTCCTGCTGACACTTTTGCCAATCTATGTACGTAACCAAACATAGGTTAGCTCTTTGTCGATACATAACACTTTGTAACCAGTTATATGTATTCTCGCGTTGCTGAACCCTGCATTACCATACAAATGTACCCTGAGATTTGCAATCAACTGAGCATTGATCATTATCTCCATGAAGATTGATCTCTGCCTCTGCAGGGCTCCTTTCTCTATTACCCCTCTCCTTTTCCCCGTCTCCCTCCCGTACACCTTTTTGCTCTATCTGGCGTCCGTACACTTTCTTTCTTTACAGGAACGAACCGGCAAGGCTTGGATGAACACCACTGGTGTCTGTCCCCCAGAGCACGAGCAGCTCCCCAACAAGGCTTCAAGACTAAGGGACAAAGCTTCCCCCTTCAGCTCTCCACAGCAGCTCTAGGAAGCCTCTCTCCACTGCAAGATCTTCTTGGTCAGTGTACAGTGACAAGAGTTGGCTGCAGGAGGCATCTGCATTGCAGCTCTCCCCAGATGGGGGGAAGAAAAAGAAGAGGTGATTCCTGTGGAAATAAAAAAGGCAACGCCGTTTGGGAAGACACCAGTGTGAGTTTGCTATGACTCTAGGCCAAAAATCCCTTGAAGAAAGCAACATCCATCCATGGGGCCCCACTTTGGCTTTGGTATCAATGCTGACAAAACTGCTGCCCCTTCCTGTTGCTGTAGCTGACTCCAATTCACGGGAGATGTGCCAACTCTGCCAAAGACAGGCAGACACAGTGAGATAAAACCAGCTAGTCTGCTGAAAAGGAGCCCAAATGAATGTGTGCGGGAGGGAGGGGCAGGTCCTAATCGCCCCTTTTCATCCTTTCCGCAGTCAAGACAGAGCAATGTCCTTCCTCTCTGTCACCGATGGTTACCCAGGCACGGGATGCAGCGTGGGGATAACCTGCCGTGCTGTGCCGCGCCAAGCCGAGCCGAGCCGAGCCGAGCCGAGCCGAGCCCGGCCCGCCCCGGAGCCGCCCCGCCCGCGCAGTGCCCGCAGCCGCGGCTGTGCCGCGCTCGTCCCCGCCCGGTCCGGGTCGCGCCGGGGCCGCGCTGGGCGCGCGCGGGCCCGAGCGCAGCGCTCCCCTCAGGCCGCGCGCCGCCGGCGCAGCCGCGGCCGTTGCGCCGCGGGCGTTGTGGCCGCAGTCGGCGATCGACGCCATGGCGGAGCTGCCGCTGCCCGCCGGGCTCAGCGCCGGCACCTTCCCCGCCAAGCTCTGGCGCCTGGTGAACAGCCCCCGCGTCCGCTCCGTGCGCTGGGACAGCCGCGCCCAGGGGCTGCTCCTCGACCGCTCCCTCTTGGAGCGGGAGCTGCTCAGCTCGGGCCACGCCCACAGGGGCCGTGGCCACGGGCCGGCCCCGGTGCCGCCCACCTTCAGGGCCACGCAGTTCCGCAGCTTCGTGCGGCAGCTCTACCGCTACGGCTTCCGCAAGGTGCCGGGCTGGCTCGGCTCGGCTGCGCCGGGCGATGCCGGGGCCTGGCTCCACTACAGCAACCCCTGCTTTCGCCGCGACCGCCCCGACCTCCTGCTCCGCATCAAGCGCCGGAGCGCGGCCAACAGGCCGCGGCCGGCGGCGGGCCGGGAGGGCCGCGGGCGCCCGCCCTGCGGCTCCCAGCAGCGCCCCGGGGCGCGGCCGCTGCAGGCGGCCGGGCGGCGCGGGCGCGGGCGCTTCACGCCGCTGCCCAGGGAGCGGCCGCCGCTGCCGGCCGGGCGCCCGCCCAGCGGCTTCCTCCTGCTGCACAGGGAGCGGACGCTGCCGGACGGGCGGGAGCTGCGCAGCCCCCGGCCCGGCCGCCTGCAGCAGCGCCCCGGGGAGCGGCCGCTGCTCGCCCGGCGCCCGCCCTGCGGCTTCCACCTGCTGCACAGGGAGCGGCCGCTGCCGGCCCGGCGGGAGGGGCCGAGCCGCTTCCAGGAGCTCTACGGGGAGCGGCCGCTGCCCGCCGAGCGGGAGGTGCTCGGCATCCCGCCCTGCCACTTGCTCGGGCTGCACGGGGAGCGGCCGCTGCCGCTCGGGCCGGAGGGGCCCCGCAGCCGCTCGCAGGAGCTCTACGGGGAGCAGCTGCCTCCGGCCGAGCGGGAGGTGCTCGCCATGCAGCCCTGCCGCTTCCAGCAGCTCCACAGGGAGCAGCAGCCCCCAGCCTGCGACTCGCGAGGTAGGAAAAGAGTTGTAGCCTTGTTTTTCCTAAAGGTCGTGAAAAGTGACCGTTTTCAAGTAGTTTTCCACAAGGCTCTGTCATAATGGCCAGAAGTTGTCAAGCCTACTAGGCAGGGGCAGCTAGGAGGCCAAAAGATTCTCTGCCTGCTTGTGCTGTGTGCTTCCCGTCATGTTTGATCCACAGCAGCGCTAGAGCTCTGTGTCCCACGGCCACGTTGTGGAGCCTGACCAATGTGTTTGGATTCGTGCAGCCACCCCGGGCACTTCAGGGCGCAGCGCTGCACCCGGCAGTGCAGCTTGTGCAGCATGGACGGCCTCCAGCTCAGCACAGAACGCCCCTGGGGAGGAGGAATGGCCACCGGCAGATCTGGGCCTTGCTGTGGAGAAGATGATTCGAGAGATCAGGAGGTCCCTGTCTGAAAGATCTCCCTCTGCGCAGGTAATTCCATTGGATGGGGATAAAAGGGGCTGGACTGAGCGCTTTTGAACCCTGTTACACGGCTGAGAAGCAGAGGCTTCTTTAATTGAACTTATTTCATCATGATTTAGTTATTGAATTATTCTTGGTAAAGAAAGATTTCTAAAAGAGGGGATGAAGAAGAAACGAAGAAGAGGTTTTACTTGCTGGGAAAGAGGAGAAGAGCGTTTGGAGAAGTGGCACTGAAGGCGCCAAGTGTCCCGTGTGGGGAGGGGCATGCCAGAGGTGCCTCTGTTGCAGCTGCAGCAGATGTGGGCTGTGCCTCTTTTGGGTGGGAAGGCCAAGGCAAAGCAAGGGCTGGGCTGCAGCTGCTGCTGCTGTGTGAGCCCTGCCGTGCGTGTAGGCGCTGCCAGAGCCGTGGCTGGGGCTGGGCTGCAGCTGCAGCTCCCTGTCCTTTTGCAGATTATTACACGTGTTGGCCAGAGAATGTCTCTCTCTCTGTTGGTGTGCTGACCCATTGCCTGCAGTACATTTGTGATTATGACTCAAGGGGCAGAGTGTGTTTTTTTGGATTTACCAATACCTTATTCTCAAGTGGCATGACTTTTGTCTTCTGTAAAGTCACACACGGCAGTTTAGAGGAGCATTTTATTCCATAATAAAAGGAAACATTGCAGGCTCGGAACCATCTTTAGAATCTTTAGGGTTCTGATGGACGGGCTATGGCAGAAGAGATGAATATTCCGGAACTGGTCACAGTGAGAATATCTTCGTGTCCAAAGTTAATTTGCTTCATTGTGAACATTTAGTTCCTCGGTGGAATAGAAACACTGCTTGGTTGTCTGGCTTTTCCGGTCTTTTGGGTTGCTTTTTTTTCCCTACCCTAACGATTTACAGATTTTTTGCCACTGATCGCAAATGCGATCGTGGAAATAGCCTGGGTGCAGAAATGTTTGCCTGGATGACACCCGTGGGGCAGCAGCAGAGGGCTCCGAGAAGCAGCACCTTGTGATGGGTTGTGTGAGCGGTTGGCTGGGGGTGCTGAGACGCCCAGGCAGAAATGTGTGCTTTGCCTGTGCGTTTGCAGCGCACAGCCCTGGGCAGGGCTGGCGGCGAGCTCTGCCCGTGCTGGCAGCAGGGCTGGCAGCAAGGAGAGCCCCTGGCTGTGTGCTGGCTGATTTCTCACAGCTCTGGGATAAGGCAGGGTCAGAGCGTGGGGGCACGTCCCCTGACTTGGTGTCTTCTGGTTTTGTGTGTTTGTGTTTTGTCTCAAAGGTCATTTTGTAGGAGCTTCACTTTCACCTTGGCCCCCTGAATCCTGAGTTTAAAAGGCTTGTCATGTGAACCGTGTGGGCAGTGTTCCCTCCTCTGTGCTCCATGGCCTTTGGGAGTGGAGAAGGAGAGTCATTGTATGCCCGATATGATTCCAGCAAAATCGTGAGTGATCTTTGGGTTCCTTTCTTTCTGTTTTTCTGCTCAGGACAATGTTGGTGTTGCCCCTGATTCTTCAGGAGGGGAGCCTGTGAACAGAGCTGCAGCAGAGGAAGCTGCATCTGGCAGCGAGAGCTGCAGGAACAGTTCGCAGGAGCCCGAGGAGCCTGGTAAGGACAGAGCCCACACTGGTTCAGAGAGCTGTGAGATGGCTGCTCTGGGCAGGGTTGGCGCTTCCTGGTGCCTTTAGTTCAAATCCTGCACTGGCACAACCTCCCCGAGCCCTGCCCTCCACGCTTCTCCAGAGGCTCTGACACCGAGTCCTCTGCTGGGGCGCGAGAGCAGGGAATAAACCTGACCTTGTGGGAGTTGCGTCGCCGAGCCGGGTGTCCCAGTTTTGTGCTGAAGTTGCTGGATAAATTTGCTGCAGGGTGCCAGGGGAGGCCAGGCTGAGCGACTCTTGAAGGAACAGGGGAAAAAAAGAGCAAAAAGTCAGGGCAGAAGTCCAAATCACTGACTGAATATAGTACCAGTCTGCTGGTATTGGTCCTGAGCCACAAGAAAAGCAAGGAGCACAACATCAGAGGCCACCCAATTGAAAAATCACAGTAACTCCAGTATCAGAAGGAAAAGCTTGAATGACCCCTGATTAGGGAGGCCTAAGAGGAGAGAAGGAGCACTTTGGATCCATTCCTTAGCCAAGCTGGTGCAGCCTGCAGGCCTCGTAGGGAGCTCTGTCCCTCCCAGCCCTTCCTGCCAGAGCTGCTGGTCGAGTTGGAGCAGCTGCTGCTCACTGCAGAGGGCAGTTTGTAGATGGCAGGTAATGGAGCCGGTTCATGACTCAGCTCCCAGCACCCTCAGCTTCAGCCATTTCAGTGAGAGGACTGAGGTCTCTCTGTCAGCACAGAGAAAGAACAAGGCTGCGCTTCCTTGTGGCAGCTGGGACAGTCTGTGTTTCAAGCTCTCTTGGGTGCCCTTTGCACTGCGGGGGCTGAGACTTTATCGAGATACTTCAGTGTTTTGAAGCCCACTTTGAACACTTGGAATGGGCCCTGTTCTTTTAAGGGCACATTGCTTCAAATTGCCAAGTGAGAGTCTGCCTTTCAGGCCATCTTTGACAGCCCCTGGTAGAAGGACAGTTGCTGCCCAAGGGAAAGGTGCAGAAGGGCCAATATTGACTGAGCGTTCCCTTTGCTCCCCAGATGCCGTGTGACCAACGTCTCCGGGAGGGCTGCCCTGCATGGCAGGAAGAGGCAGGGGAGAGCCTGTGACCATCGGGCAGGTAGAACTCCTCTGTTTGTAGATGTGTTTATAGAGTTCTGTGGTTCTATTTATTAGTGGTTATCGTTCCATTTGTAGATGATAGTGTTCACTTTATATGCACTTATATTGATAGATCTGTATAGTTAAATGTGGATATGTATATAGTTATAGATGGGCTGTAATTATATTTTATTATCTATTTACATTTATAGATTTTCAGGCTTAGATTTTGATATGTGTAGAGTAAAATATGTGTATATATATATAGATATATATACACACATATGTATGAAGTTAGCTTTATAAATGTGTATAGTTATATAGTAAGAGGAATAGGAATGTTTAAATGGAGAGATTGATGGATAGATTGCTGTTGGTGTAGGCCTAGGCTGCATTTGTAGCTCTTTCCCCCCTCGGCTGCCTTTTTCACTTTTTGCTTTTCCCCCGGTGCCCCCTTGTCCCTGTGCTGGGCCCGAGCTGGCGGCCGGGCCGGGCGGAGCAGCACTGGCAGCCCCGGCTGTCCCTGGAGCGGTGGGAGCTGCCGCTGGCCCCAGGCGCTGTCCCCTGAGGAGCTGCTGAAGGACGGTGAGACACAGAGGGGGCTGAGGGGGCGGTGGCGCTGAAGGGACGGTGACCCTGAGCTGCTGCTGCTGGGGCTGAGGGCTGTGGGGCAGCCGGGGGCCATGGTGGCGCTGAGGTGACAGGGAAGTGGCAGAGGCTCTGTGTCTCAGGGGACGGGATGGCTCAGAAGGGACTGAGGGGCGTGGGAGGACTGTGAGGGGCTGAAGAAACTGAAGGGGGCTGGGGGTTCACCCAGAGCATGGCGGGGCTGAGGGGGTGGAGGGGGCCAGCAGGGAGCACTGAGGGCTCCGGGGCTGCAGCCCTGCCAGGCTTTGGAAGCAATTCCAGAGCCTCCACTTTTTGCCACAGCTGCCATGAAGGCCTCGAGGACAGCCGGAGACTGACGGGAGCCAGCAGGGAGGAGCTGAAGGCCAAGAGCAAGAGCAGTGGACGGGGACCTGCTGCTGCCAGCCTGGAGAGAGCCCGGCTGAGGCCACAGGCCCGGGCAGGCAGGTGGGGCCGAGGGTGCCGTGGGCTGTGGCCGTGGGCACTGCCCGGCGGGGCAGGAGCGGACCCTGCCCGTGCTGGGGCTGCTCAGCGCAGCTGCCCCGGCTGGCACAGGGGCTGTCCTTGGGCAAGGCAGCTGTGCCGGCAGGGCCCGGGAGCTGTGCCGGCTCTGCCGGGCTGCCGGGGCTGCGGGACAGTCCCGCCGTGGCTGCGCTCAGCACAGCCTGGCCCGCTCGGCTGCTTTCTCTTTCTGACCCCCCTGGGGAGGCTCTGATGGAAGTGCAGCTGCTGCCAAGGGAAACGTCCCCGTACTCACTCAGCGTTCCCTTTGCTTGCCAGATGTCCCGTCTGCTGTCCCTGTCCAGGAGAGCTGCTCTGCACGGCAGGAGGAGACCGAGCGAGAGGCGTTGAGGATGGGGCAGCTGGGATCCCTCTGCTTTGAGCTCCATGTAGACATGTCTAGAACTGGATTATCCATTTGGATAGATATGTCTATCCATCTCCAGACATGTCTGTTATGTAGAAATGTCTAGAGATGGATTATCATTTGGATGTGCACGTTTGTGGGTTGCTGTTTGTATAGGACTGTTTCTGTAAGTGTGGTGTTTAGGGATGTACGCTCTGTATATATGTACGTGTATAGATACATATTTGTTTGTAATTACATCTATGTGTATATTTCTATCTAAGTATACATGGATGTTGTTACATCAGTGTTTAGTTCTGTTTCCTGTATATACAGTTGTGTTGCTATTAGTTCGTTTGTAGTTATATGTAATAAATTAAGTTGTTAAGTGCCTAATTGATCTTTGTGTATAGTGAGTTGTTGTGGAGGTTGGCAATAAATTTAGTTTTGTTAACTGAAGTTAGTATTTGTATATTTTTACACAGACTGGTTGTAATAATCTAATAAATTCCTGGTTTTAACCTAAAATGAGATTTGTATCGTTCTATATTGTCAACAATTGGGTGTAGCAATTTGTAATAAATGACATTCTTCAGCTGAAATCGATTCTTGTGTATTCGTGGATCAGCAGTGCGGCCGTAGCAAGAAATGCCATTTGTCAGCTGCGATGGGTGTTCTGTGATTTGTGCTAAATTGGTGTATTTTATTGAATCGTAAGAGAGGCAAAGAGAAATAGAGAGAAAAGAAAGGAGGAGAAAGAAGGCTGCATGGGTGGTGGGGGTTATGTGTGACAGCTTTATCACCCGTCCAAGGGTCCCACCGTGTCTCGCTGCTCTCCTCCATCCGGTCTCCTTGGTGGTGAGGGTCCCACACCACGCTGCCACACATCCTGACGAGTGAGGGATTCCCTGGATTCACACACGCTTTGGGCAGGTGGGAACGCCCAGGTGCCTCCCCTGTGGGGGGCCAGTTGGACACTGTCCCTTGCTGCACCGAGGGTCTGCGGCATCGTGCTGCAGGGCTCTGGTGCAGGGTGTGGGCACCCCTTTGGGGGCCCTTTGATGGGGCACATCACCCCCTCTGTTGTGGACAAGCTTTCCCCCGGTGAAGGGCCCCACAGCTGGGCTGCTCTGCCCAGCAGAGGATGGGCGGCCGCTGCCTCTCGCCAGAGGCTTTCCAACACTCCCCCAAAGCCTCTCTGCCCCCAGCTTTGCTGCCAGGGTCTGTGTGAACCTGGCAGTGAACCTGTGGTGATAGCCCTGGGGCTGTCATCTCCACCCTGAAGGCATTGGCTTGTGCTTCCTGAATGCCCCTGAGCTGTTACTTTATCTCCTCCTCCTCAGAGAACCCTGTAGGGCCTCTCAGAGCCCCATTCAGGGTGTGGCGGTCAGCTCTGCAGCTTTTGTAACTCAGCTCTGCTGGGGTAGGCAAAAGCCTTCCATGAAAATGTTTAAACCATAAATTATTGTATTTCAGTCTCTGACACCGGGGAGGACAAATCAACCGCCCATCCCATGGGCAACTCTTTAGGAAGTGCTCCAAGTGTCCCTCTGAAGCTCATCCCAGAGACCAGAAGCCAACAGGGATCCTGAGCCAGCTCTGCTGCCTTTGGCAGCACTTTGGCAAATGAGCTGCGGCAAGGGGGAGGCAGCAGTGACTGTGACTGCTGCAGGCGGGGCATGAAGGAAGGGCCATGGACGCAAGTGCTGAGATGTTCCAAAATCCAGGACAACTGGGAAGCAAGAAGGTCTCACAAGCACGAGTACGATGGAAGCCCTTTGTGTGAAGTTCCCTGAAGGAACTGCCAGGGGACTTGCTGCTCGGATCAGCAGTAGCAGAAGGCATCAGGATCTGCTCCTTTTCCTGGGTCTGTTTCAGGACACAGGCCCCGATGACCCCTGCTCCCACAAAGCCCTTGCCCATGGAGGCTGCAGGGCAAAAGCAATCCCACTGCAAAGAGAGGCTTTGCAGTTGAAGTCCACTTGTGTTTAGGGAATGGAGTTGAAGGAATGAATGACGCCCGTGCCAAAGCACCGGCAGGTAACCGGGGCTCTGAGAGGCAGAGCCTTTTGAGGGAAAGAGAGATCAGGCACTCACAGGCCTGAAACTCCTTCAGCTCTCTGCTTTAAATAAGAAAGCTGAGGAGAGGCAAACGCAGTCCTTTGAAAAAATATTGTCTAACAAATTCTGAGGGAATAAAAGTAGGTAACAACTTGGCCTTGTTGTCATATCCCGTGTCTTCTGCAGAGGAGACAATGGGATGTACAGCTTCCAGGAACACAAGGCATTGCATGGAACTGTGCACGTGCTCAGCAACTCAACCCTACTGGTGCACTTTGTAAGGACACAAACAGCAATTGGATCTACGTGCCCACCCATCAACAAAGCATAGTTAGCAGTAGGATCGAGGTCTCCACTCCCTGGGGAAAGCTTCCAGCATTTAGAATCTGGACCAGGCCACATCTGGCCCTGCCTGGGGGGGGCTGGCTCCAAGCCGGCTCCCTTGGTTCCTGGGCAGGCTCGGGGAGAAAACCAAGAGAAGAACGAAACCAGCTGTCCCCCCAGCAGAAGCTCTGGCACGTTGCTCGTGCAGCACTATCAGAGCCGGGCTACTCTCACAGCGCACTCGGAAGCCTCGTGGCCGCCAAAGGCGGAGGCACCGCAGGATTTCCCGGTTCCCGGCCGTGGCTCTGCAGGGCTTGGCTGGGACAGCTTCCCCCAGCTGATGTGCAGCTCTGGATGAACGGCAAAGCATTGGGGTACCTGGTGATGTATCTTCCTTAATCACCAGAGGCACCCTTTTGTAATAATGCTGAGGTGCGTTGCTTAGCTTACCCTTTCCTGACTCTTTTTTCCACTTTTGCATTACAGTAAATCACACTGTTCCTTCAGCTGGTGTCTGTGTCTGCATCTCTGATGCTCCCCACCATCAAAACAAACACACAGCCAGTTTAGCACGAGACCTGCCTCTCTGCCAGCCCACCTCTTGGCAAACAGCCCTGGTGGCCACCCCACAAATGAAATTCCCACTTTGCGACTTCATTTTCTGCAGGCAGGTGAGAAAAGAAGCCACTCCCAGCGCTGGACACCTCCAGAAACCAGCTGCTTTCAGCAGCCACAACCCTGAAATATCAATCTCCTTCCTTAAGCTGCCCACTGGGAGCTCCCAGCAAGAGGCCTTTTGTCCAAGGATACCCACAGAGGAGCTTGAGAAGGGAGCAGTTTGAAACGCAATTGCTTCAGAGTTTAAAGCTGCCTTTATCAAATGAGCACACACCAACCTGTGCCAAAGGGAAAGCAGGCAGGAAAGAGAAGCTCCTCTCCCACAACAGCAAACTCTGTGCTTCCTTCTGTTCCAGCTGGAGAGCGGAGGCCATGGGCTACAGCTCACTTTGGGAAGGAGCCCTGGGAATTGGCCTGATCTGGGACGGGAGCAAATGGAAGTTCCCCAAAAAGTAGGAAAAGATTCTCTGGAAGCATTACATTATGACAGTTGTTCTGGAGGAAAACAAAAAACAAAAACCAACAAAACAAACAAAACAACAACAAAAAAAAAAAAAAAACAAAAAAAAAAACAAAAAAAAAAAAAAAAAAAAAAACCCAAACCCCAAAAAACCCCACACGAGTAATTGAAGAATGTCAAAAAGTTCCCAGACTGAAATTTGTTTCCCAATACGACAACCCCAAAGTCTCTGGGGTGTGTCAGGAAGCTCAGGAATGTAGAGAGCATTTTGAGCAGACACTGGATAGAAGCAAGCTGCACAACCCTGCATACGTGCCTTATGGCAGAAACATGTTGCCCTTGGGAAACAATATGAAGAAGTTGGCCAAGATGTACCCCAGGAAAAGAGATGTGAAGCAAGATGTTCTAAGGATGTGAAGAGAAGATATGGGGCAGAATGTCCTGCTGACACTTTTGCCAATCTATGTACGTAACCAAACATAGGTTAGCTCTTTGTCGATACATAACACTTTGTAACCAGTTATATGTATTCTCGCGTTGCTGAACCCTGCATTACCATACAAATGTACCCTGAGATTTGCAATCAACTGAGCATTGATCATTATCTCCATGAAGATTGATCTCTGCCTCTGCAGGGCTCCTTTCTCTATTACCCCTCTCCTTTTCCCCGTCTCCCTCCCGTACACCTTTTTGCTCTATCTGGCGTCCGTACACTTTCTTTCTTTACAGGAACGAACCGGCAAGGCTTGGATGAACACCACTGGTGTCTGTCCCCCAGAGCACGAGCAGCTCCCCAACAAGGCTTCAAGACTAAGGGACAAAGCTTCCCCCTTCAGCTCTCCACAGCAGCTCTAGGAAGCCTCTCTCCACTGCAAGATCTTCTTGGTCAGTGTACAGTGACAAGAGTTGGCTGCAGGAGGCATCTGCATTGCAGCTCTCCCCAGATGGGGGGAAGAAAAAGAAGAGGTGATTCCTGTGGAAATAAAAAAGGCAACGCCGTTTGGGAAGACACCAGTGTGAGTTTGCTATGACTCTAGGCCAAAAATCCCTTGAAGAAAGCAACATCCATCCATGGGGCCCCACTTTGGCTTTGGTATCAATGCTGACAAAACTGCTGCCCCTTCCTGTTGCTGTAGCTGACTCCAATTCACGGGAGATGTGCCAACTCTGCCAAAGACAGGCAGACACAGTGAGATAAAACCAGCTAGTCTGCTGAAAAGGAGCCCAAATGAATGTGTGCGGGAGGGAGGGGCAGGTCCTAATCGCCCCTTTTCATCCTTTCCGCAGTCAAGACAGAGCAATGTCCTTCCTCTCTGTCACCGATGGTTACCCAGGCACGGGATGCAGCGTGGGGATAACCTGCCGTGCTGTGCCGCGCCAAGCCGAGCCGAGCCGAGCCGAGCCGAGCCGAGCCCGGCCCGCCCCGGAGCCGCCCCGCCCGCGCAGTGCCCGCAGCCGCGGCTGTGCCGCGCTCGTCCCCGCCCGGTCCGGGTCGCGCCGGGGCCGCGCTGGGCGCGCGCGGGCCCGAGCGCAGCGCTCCCCTCAGGCCGCGCGCCGCCGGCGCAGCCGCGGCCGTTGCGCCGCGGGCGTTGTGGCCGCAGTCGGCGATCGACGCCATGGCGGAGCTGCCGCTGCCCGCCGGGCTCAGCGCCGGCACCTTCCCCGCCAAGCTCTGGCGCCTGGTGAACAGCCCCCGCGTCCGCTCCGTGCGCTGGGACAGCCGCGCCCAGGGGCTGCTCCTCGACCGCTCCCTCTTGGAGCGGGAGCTGCTCAGCTCGGGCCACGCCCACAGGGGCCGTGGCCACGGGCCGGCCCCGGTGCCGCCCACCTTCAGGGCCACGCAGTTCCGCAGCTTCGTGCGGCAGCTCTACCGCTACGGCTTCCGCAAGGTGCCGGGCTGGCTCGGCTCGGCTGCGCCGGGCGATGCCGGGGCCTGGCTCCACTACAGCAACCCCTGCTTTCGCCGCGACCGCCCCGACCTCCTGCTCCGCATCAAGCGCCGGAGCGCGGCCAACAGGCCGCGGCCGGCGGCGGGCCGGGAGGGCCGCGGGCGCCCGCCCTGCGGCTCCCAGCAGCGCCCCGGGGCGCGGCCGCTGCAGGCGGCCGGGCGGCGCGGGCGCGGGCGCTTCACGCCGCTGCCCAGGGAGCGGCCGCCGCTGCCGGCCGGGCGCCCGCCCAGCGGCTTCCTCCTGCTGCACAGGGAGCGGACGCTGCCGGACGGGCGGGAGCTGCGCAGCCCCCGGCCCGGCCGCCTGCAGCAGCGCCCCGGGGAGCGGCCGCTGCTCGCCCGGCGCCCGCCCTGCGGCTTCCACCTGCTGCACAGGGAGCGGCCGCTGCCGGCCCGGCGGGAGGGGCCGAGCCGCTTCCAGGAGCTCTACGGGGAGCGGCCGCTGCCCGCCGAGCGGGAGGTGCTCGGCATCCCGCCCTGCCACTTGCTCGGGCTGCACGGGGAGCGGCCGCTGCCGCTCGGGCCGGAGGGGCCCCGCAGCCGCTCGCAGGAGCTCTACGGGGAGCAGCTGCCTCCGGCCGAGCGGGAGGTGCTCGCCATGCAGCCCTGCCGCTTCCAGCAGCTCCACAGGGAGCAGCAGCCCCCAGCCTGCGACTCGCGAGGTAGGAAAAGAGTTGTAGCCTTGTTTTTCCTAAAGGTCGTGAAAAGTGACCGTTTTCAAGTAGTTTTCCACAAGGCTCTGTCATAATGGCCAGAAGTTGTCAAGCCTACTAGGCAGGGGCAGCTAGGAGGCCAAAAGATTCTCTGCCTGCTTGTGCTGTGTGCTTCCCGTCATGTTTGATCCACAGCAGCGCTAGAGCTCTGTGTCCCACGGCCACGTTGTGGAGCCTGACCAATGTGTTTGGATTCGTGCAGCCACCCCGGGCACTTCAGGGCGCAGCGCTGCACCCGGCAGTGCAGCTTGTGCAGCATGGACGGCCTCCAGCTCAGCACAGAACGCCCCTGGGGAGGAGGAATGGCCACCGGCAGATCTGGGCCTTGCTGTGGAGAAGATGATTCGAGAGATCAGGAGGTCCCTGTCTGAAAGATCTCCCTCTGCGCAGGTAATTCCATTGGATGGGGATAAAAGGGGCTGGACTGAGCGCTTTTGAACCCTGTTACACGGCTGAGAAGCAGAGGCTTCTTTAATTGAACTTATTTCATCATGATTTAGTTATTGAATTATTCTTGGTAAAGAAAGATTTCTAAAAGAGGGGATGAAGAAGAAACGAAGAAGAGGTTTTACTTGCTGGGAAAGAGGAGAAGAGCGTTTGGAGAAGTGGCACTGAAGGCGCCAAGTGTCCTGTGTGGGGAGGGGCATGCCAGAGGTGCCTCTGTTGCAGCTGCAGCAGATGTGGGCTGTGCCTCTTTTGGGTGGGAAGGCCAAGGCAAAGCAAGGGCTGGGCTGCAGCTGCTGCTGCTGTGTGAGCCCTGCCGTGCGTGTAGGCGCTGCCAGAGCCGTGGCTGGGGCTGGGCTGCAGCTGCAGCTCCCTGTCCTTTTGCAGATTATTACACGTGTTGGCCAGAGAATGTCTCTCTCTCTGTTGGTGTGCTGACCCATTGCCTGCAGTACATTTGTGATTATGACTCAAGGGGCAGAGTGTGTTTTTTTGGATTTACCAATACCTTATTCTCAAGTGGCATGACTTTTGTCTTCTGTAAAGTCACACACGGCAGTTTAGAGGAGCATTTTATTCCATAATAAAAGGAAACATTGCAGGCTCGGAACCATCTTTAGAATCTTTAGGGTTCTGATGGACGGGCTATGGCAGAAGAGATGAATATTCCGGAACTGGTCACAGTGAGAATATCTTCGTGTCCAAAGTTAATTTGCTTCATTGTGAACATTTAGTTCCTCGGTGGAATAGAAACACTGCTTGGTTGTCTGGCTTTTCCGGTCTTTTGGGTTGCTTTTTTTTCCCTACCCTAACGATTTACAGATTTTTTGCCACTGATCGCAAATGCGATCGTGGAAATAGCCTGGGTGCAGAAATGTTTGCCTGGATGACACCCGTGGGGCAGCAGCAGAGGGCTCCGAGAAGCAGCACCTTGTGATGGGTTGTGTGAGCGGTTGGCTGGGGGTGCTGAGACGCCCAGGCAGAAATGTGTGCTTTGCCTGTGCGTTTGCAGCGCACAGCCCTGGGCAGGGCTGGCGGCGAGCTCTGCCCGTGCTGGCAGCAGGGCTGGCAGCAAGGAGAGCCCCTGGCTGTGTGCTGGCTGATTTCTCACAGCTCTGGGATAAGGCAGGGTCAGAGCGTGGGGGCACGTCCCCTGACTTGGTGTCTTCTGGTTTTGTGTGTTTGTGTTTTGTCTCAAAGGTCATTTTGTAGGAGCTTCACTTTCACCTTGGCCCCCTGAATCCTGAGTTTAAAAGGCTTGTCATGTGAACCGTGTGGGCAGTGTTCCCTCCTCTGTGCTCCATGGCCTTTGGGAGTGGAGAAGGAGAGTCATTGTATGCCCGATATGATTCCAGCAAAATCGTGAGTGATCTTTGGGTTCCTTTCTTTCTGTTTTTCTGCTCAGGACAATGTTGGTGTTGCCCCTGATTCTTCAGGAGGGGAGCCTGTGAACAGAGCTGCAGCAGAGGAAGCTGCATCTGGCAGCGAGAGCTGCAGGAACAGTTCGCAGGAGCCCGAGGAGCCTGGTAAGGACAGAGCCCACACTGGTTCAGAGAGCTGTGAGATGGCTGCTCTGGGCAGGGTTGGCGCTTCCTGGTGCCTTTAGTTCAAATCCTGCACTGGCACAACCTCCCCGAGCCCTGCCCTCCACGCTTCTCCAGAGGCTCTGACACCGAGTCCTCTGCTGGGGCGCGAGAGCAGGGAATAAACCTGACCTTGTGGGAGTTGCGTCGCCGAGCCGGGTGTCCCAGTTTTGTGCTGAAGTTGCTGGATAAATTTGCTGCAGGGTGCCAGGGGAGGCCAGGCTGAGCGACTCTTGAAGGAACAGGGGAAAAAAAGAGCAAAAAGTCAGGGCAGAAGTCCAAATCACTGACTGAATATAGTACCAGTCTGCTGGTATTGGTCCTGAGCCACAAGAAAAGCAAGGAGCACAACATCAGAGGCCACCCAATTGAAAAATCACAGTAACTCCAGTATCAGAAGGAAAAGCTTGAATGACCCCTGATTAGGGAGGCCTAAGAGGAGAGAAGGAGCACTTTGGATCCATTCCTTAGCCAAGCTGGTGCAGCCTGCAGGCCTCGTAGGGAGCTCTGTCCCTCCCAGCCCTTCCTGCCAGAGCTGCTGGTCGAGTTGGAGCAGCTGCTGCTCACTGCAGAGGGCAGTTTGTAGATGGCAGGTAATGGAGCCGGTTCATGACTCAGCTCCCAGCACCCTCAGCTTCAGCCATTTCAGTGAGAGGACTGAGGTCTCTCTGTCAGCACAGAGAAAGAACAAGGCTGCGCTTCCTTGTGGCAGCTGGGACAGTCTGTGTTTCAAGCTCTCTTGGGTGCCCTTTGCACTGCGGGGGCTGAGACTTTATCGAGATACTTCAGTGTTTTGAAGCCCACTTTGAACACTTGGAATGGGCCCTGTTCTTTTAAGGGCACATTGCTTCAAATTGCCAAGTGAGAGTCTGCCTTTCAGGCCATCTTTGACAGCCCCTGGTAGAAGGACAGTTGCTGCCCAAGGGAAAGGTGCAGAAGGGCCAATATTGACTGAGCGTTCCCTTTGCTCCCCAGATGCCGTGTGACCAACGTCTCCGGGAGGGCTGCCCTGCATGGCAGGAAGAGGCAGGGGAGAGCCTGTGACCATCGGGCAGGTAGAACTCCTCTGTTTGTAGATGTGTTTATAGAGTTCTGTGGTTCTATTTATTAGTGGTTATCGTTCCATTTGTAGATGATAGTGTTCACTTTATATGCACTTATATTGATAGATCTGTATAGTTAAATGTGGATATGTATATAGTTATAGATGGGCTGTAATTATATTTTATTATCTATTTACATTTATAGATTTTCAGGCTTAGATTTTGATATGTGTAGAGTAAAATATGTGTATATATATATAGATATATATACACACATATGTATGAAGTTAGCTTTATAAATGTGTATAGTTATATAGTAAGAGGAATAGGAATGTTTAAATGGAGAGATTGATGGATAGATTGCTGTTGGTGTAGGCCTAGGCTGCATTTGTAGCTCTTTCCCCCCTCGGCTGCCTTTTTCACTTTTTGCTTTTCCCCCGGTGCCCCCTTGTCCCTGTGCTGGGCCCGAGCTGGCGGCCGGGCCGGGCGGAGCAGCACTGGCAGCCCCGGCTGTCCCTGGAGCGGTGGGAGCTGCCGCTGGCCCCAGGCGCTGTCCCCTGAGGAGCTGCTGAAGGACGGTGAGACACAGAGGGGGCTGAGGGGGCGGTGGCGCTGAAGGGACGGTGACCCTGAGCTGCTGCTGCTGGGGCTGAGGGCTGTGGGGCAGCCGGGGGCCATGGTGGCGCTGAGGTGACAGGGAAGTGGCAGAGGCTCTGTGTCTCAGGGGACGGGATGGCTCAGAAGGGACTGAGGGGCGTGGGAGGACTGTGAGGGGCTGAAGAAACTGAAGGGGGCTGGGGGTTCACCCAGAGCATGGCGGGGCTGAGGGGGTGGAGGGGGCCAGCAGGGAGCACTGAGGGCTCCGGGGCTGCAGCCCTGCCAGGCTTTGGAAGCAATTCCAGAGCCTCCACTTTTTGCCACAGCTGCCATGAAGGCCTCGAGGACAGCCGGAGACTGACGGGAGCCAGCAGGGAGGAGCTGAAGGCCAAGAGCAAGAGCAGTGGACGGGGACCTGCTGCTGCCAGCCTGGAGAGAGCCCGGCTGAGGCCACAGGCCCGGGCAGGCAGGTGGGGCCGAGGGTGCCGTGGGCTGTGGCCGTGGGCACTGCCCGGCGGGGCAGGAGCGGACCCTGCCCGTGCTGGGGCTGCTCAGCGCAGCTGCCCCGGCTGGCACAGGGGCTGTCCTTGGGCAAGGCAGCTGTGCCGGCAGGGCCCGGGAGCTGTGCCGGCTCTGCCGGGCTGCCGGGGCTGCGGGACAGTCCCGCCGTGGCTGCGCTCAGCACAGCCTGGCCCGCTCGGCTGCTTTCTCTTTCTGACCCCCCTGGGGAGGCTCTGATGGAAGTGCAGCTGCTGCCAAGGGAAACGTCCCCGTACTCACTCAGCGTTCCCTTTGCTTGCCAGATGTCCCGTCTGCTGTCCCTGTCCAGGAGAGCTGCTCTGCACGGCAGGAGGAGACCGAGCGAGAGGCGTTGAGGATGGGGCAGCTGGGATCCCTCTGCTTTGAGCTCCATGTAGACATGTCTAGAACTGGATTATCCATTTGGATAGATATGTCTATCCATCTCCAGACATGTCTGTTATGTAGAAATGTCTAGAGATGGATTATCATTTGGATGTGCACGTTTGTGGGTTGCTGTTTGTATAGGACTGTTTCTGTAAGTGTGGTGTTTAGGGATGTACGCTCTGTATATATGTACGTGTATAGATACATATTTGTTTGTAATTACATCTATGTGTATATTTCTATCTAAGTATACATGGATGTTGTTACATCAGTGTTTAGTTCTGTTTCCTGTATATACAGTTGTGTTGCTATTAGTTCGTTTGTAGTTATATGTAATAAATTAAGTTGTTAAGTGCCTAATTGATCTTTGTGTATAGTGAGTTGTTGTGGAGGTTGGCAATAAATTTAGTTTTGTTAACTGAAGTTAGTATTTGTATATTTTTACACAGACTGGTTGTAATAATCTAATAAATTCCTGGTTTTAACCTAAAATGAGATTTGTATCGTTCTATATTGTCAACAATTGGGTGTAGCAATTTG
Source organism: Setophaga petechia (assembly GCA_024362935.1). Taxonomy (NCBI): domain Eukaryota; kingdom Metazoa; phylum Chordata; class Aves; order Passeriformes; family Parulidae; genus Setophaga; species Setophaga petechia. The sequence goes on from JANCRA010000274.1 coordinate 56,873, forward strand.
TAATAAATGACATTCTTCAGCTGAAATCGATTCTTGTGTATTCGTGGATCAGCAGTGCGGCCGTAGCAAGAAATGCCATTTGTCAGCTGCGATGGGTGTTCTGTGATTTGTGCTAAATTGGTGTATTTTATTGAATCGTAAGAGAGGCAAAGAGAAATAGAGAGAAAAGAAAGGAGGAGAAAGAAGGCTGCATGGGTGGTGGGGGTTATGTGTGACAGCTTTATCACCCGTCCAAGGGTCCCACCGTGTCTCGCTGCTCTCCTCCATCCGGTCTCCTTGGTGGTGAGGGTCCCACACCACGCTGCCACACATCCTGACGAGTGAGGGATTCCCTGGATTCACACACGCTTTGGGCAGGTGGGAACGCCCAGGTGCCTCCCCTGTGGGGGGCCAGTTGGACACTGTCCCTTGCTGCACCGAGGGTCTGCGGCATCGTGCTGCAGGGCTCTGGTGCAGGGTGTGGGCACCCCTTTGGGGGCCCTTTGATGGGGCACATCACCCCCTCTGTTGTGGACAAGCTTTCCCCCGGTGAAGGGCCCCACAGCTGGGCTGCTCTGCCCAGCAGAGGATGGGCGGCCGCTGCCTCTCGCCAGAGGCTTTCCAACACTCCCCCAAAGCCTCTCTGCCCCCAGCTTTGCTGCCAGGGTCTGTGTGAACCTGGCAGTGAACCTGTGGTGATAGCCCTGGGGCTGTCATCTCCACCCTGAAGGCATTGGCTTGTGCTTCCTGAATGCCCCTGAGCTGTTACTTTATCTCCTCCTCCTCAGAGAACCCTGTAGGGCCTCTCAGAGCCCCATTCAGGGTGTGGCGGTCAGCTCTGCAGCTTTTGTAACTCAGCTCTGCTGGGGTAGGCAAAAGCCTTCCATGAAAATGTTTAAACCATAAATTATTGTATTTCAGTCTCTGACACCGGGGAGGACAAATCAACCGCCCATCCCATGGGCAACTCTTTAGGAAGTGCTCCAAGTGTCCCTCTGAAGCTCATCCCAGAGACCAGAAGCCAACAGGGATCCTGAGCCAGCTCTGCTGCCTTTGGCAGCACTTTGGCAAATGAGCTGCGGCAAGGGGGAGGCAGCAGTGACTGTGACTGCTGCAGGCGGGGCATGAAGGAAGGGCCATGGACGCAAGTGCTGAGATGTTCCAAAATCCAGGACAACTGGGAAGCAAGAAGGTCTCACAAGCACGAGTACGATGGAAGCCCTTTGTGTGAAGTTCCCTGAAGGAACTGCCAGGGGACTTGCTGCTCGGATCAGCAGTAGCAGAAGGCATCAGGATCTGCTCCTTTTCCTGGGTCTGTTTCAGGACACAGGCCCCGATGACCCCTGCTCCCACAAAGCCCTTGCCCATGGAGGCTGCAGGGCAAAAGCAATCCCACTGCAAAGAGAGGCTTTGCAGTTGAAGTCCACTTGTGTTTAGGGAATGGAGTTGAAGGAATGAATGACGCCCGTGCCAAAGCACCGGCAGGTAACCGGGGCTCTGAGAGGCAGAGCCTTTTGAGGGAAAGAGAGATCAGGCACTCACAGGCCTGAAACTCCTTCAGCTCTCTGCTTTAAATAAGAAAGCTGAGGAGAGGCAAACGCAGTCCTTTGAAAAAATATTGTCTAACAAATTCTGAGGGAATAAAAGTAGGTAACAACTTGGCCTTGTTGTCATATCCCGTGTCTTCTGCAGAGGAGACAATGGGATGTACAGCTTCCAGGAACACAAGGCATTGCATGGAACTGTGCACGTGCTCAGCAACTCAACCCTACTGGTGCACTTTGTAAGGACACAAACAGCAATTGGATCTACGTGCCCACCCATCAACAAAGCATAGTTAGCAGTAGGATCGAGGTCTCCACTCCCTGGGGAAAGCTTCCAGCATTTAGAATCTGGACCAGGCCACATCTGGCCCTGCCTGGGGGGGGCTGGCTCCAAGCCGGCTCCCTTGGTTCCTGGGCAGGCTCGGGGAGAAAACCAAGAGAAGAACGAAACCAGCTGTCCCCCCAGCAGAAGCTCTGGCACGTTGCTCGTGCAGCACTATCAGAGCCGGGCTACTCTCACAGCGCACTCGGAAGCCTCGTGGCCGCCAAAGGCGGAGGCACCGCAGGATTTCCCGGTTCCCGGCCGTGGCTCTGCAGGGCTTGGCTGGGACAGCTTCCCCCAGCTGATGTGCAGCTCTGGATGAACGGCAAAGCATTGGGGTACCTGGTGATGTATCTTCCTTAATCACCAGAGGCACCCTTTTGTAATAATGCTGAGGTGCGTTGCTTAGCTTACCCTTTCCTGACTCTTTTTTCCACTTTTGCATTACAGTAAATCACACTGTTCCTTCAGCTGGTGTCTGTGTCTGCATCTCTGATGCTCCCCACCATCAAAACAAACACACAGCCAGTTTAGCACGAGACCTGCCTCTCTGCCAGCCCACCTCTTGGCAAACAGCCCTGGTGGCCACCCCACAAATGAAATTCCCACTTTGCGACTTCATTTTCTGCAGGCAGGTGAGAAAAGAAGCCACTCCCAGCGCTGGACACCTCCAGAAACCAGCTGCTTTCAGCAGCCACAACCCTGAAATATCAATCTCCTTCCTTAAGCTGCCCACTGGGAGCTCCCAGCAAGAGGCCTTTTGTCCAAGGATACCCACAGAGGAGCTTGAGAAGGGAGCAGTTTGAAACGCAATTGCTTCAGAGTTTAAAGCTGCCTTTATCAAATGAGCACACACCAACCTGTGCCAAAGGGAAAGCAGGCAGGAAAGAGAAGCTCCTCTCCCACAACAGCAAACTCTGTGCTTCCTTCTGTTCCAGCTGGAGAGCGGAGGCCATGGGCTACAGCTCACTTTGGGAAGGAGCCCTGGGAATTGGCCTGATCTGGGACGGGAGCAAATGGAACTTCCCCAAAAAGTAGGAAAAGATTCTCTGGAAGCATTACATTATGACAGTTGTTCTGGAGGAAAACAAAAAACAAAAACCAACAAAACAAACAAAACAACAACAAAAAAAAAAAAAAAACAAAAAAAAAAAACAAAAAAAAAAAAAAAAAAAAACCCCAAACCCCAAAAAACCCCACACGAGTAATTGAAGAATGTCAAAAAGTTCCCAGACTGAAATTTGTTTCCCAATACGACAACCCCAAAGTCTCTGGGGTGTGTCAGGAAGCTCAGGAATGTAGAGAGCATTTTGAGCAGACACTGGATAGAAGCAAGCTGCACAACCCTGCATACGTGCCTTATGGCAGAAACATGTTGCCCTTGGGAAACAATATGAAGAAGTTGGCCAAGATGTACCCCAGGAAAAGAGATGTGAAGCAAGATGTTCTAAGGATGTGAAGAGAAGATATGGGGCAGAATGTCCTGCTGACACTTTTGCCAATCTATGTACGTAACCAAACATAGGTTAGCTCTTTGTCGATACATAACACTTTGTAACCAGTTATATGTATTCTCGCGTTGCTGAACCCTGCATTACCATACAAATGTACCCTGAGATTTGCAATCAACTGAGCATTGATCATTATCTCCATGAAGATTGATCTCTGCCTCTGCAGGGCTCCTTTCTCTATTACCCCTCTCCTTTTCCCCGTCTCCCTCCCGTACACCTTTTTGCTCTATCTGGCGTCCGTACACTTTCTTTCTTTACAGGAACGAACCGGCAAGGCTTGGATGAACACCACTGGTGTCTGTCCCCCAGAGCACGAGCAGCTCCCCAACAAGGCTTCAAGACTAAGGGACAAAGCTTCCCCCTTCAGCTCTCCACAGCAGCTCTAGGAAGCCTCTCTCCACTGCAAGATCTTCTTGGTCAGTGTACAGTGACAAGAGTTGGCTGCAGGAGGCATCTGCATTGCAGCTCTCCCCAGATGGGGGGAAGAAAAAGAAGAGGTGATTCCTGTGGAAATAAAAAAGGCAACGCCGTTTGGGAAGACACCAGTGTGAGTTTGCTATGACTCTAGGCCAAAAATCCCTTGAAGAAAGCAACATCCATCCATGGGGCCCCACTTTGGCTTTGGTATCAATGCTGACAAAACTGCTGCCCCTTCCTGTTGCTGTAGCTGACTCCAATTCACGGGAGATGTGCCAACTCTGCCAAAGACAGGCAGACACAGTGAGATAAAACCAGCTAGTCTGCTGAAAAGGAGCCCAAATGAATGTGTGCGGGAGGGAGGGGCAGGTCCTAATCGCCCCTTTTCATCCTTTCCGCAGTCAAGACAGAGCAATGTCCTTCCTCTCTGTCACCGATGGTTACCCAGGCACGGGATGCAGCGTGGGGATAACCTGCCGTGCTGTGCCGCGCCAAGCCGAGCCGAGCCGAGCCGAGCCGAGCCGAGCCCGGCCCGCCCCGGAGCCGCCCCGCCCGCGCAGTGCCCGCAGCCGCGGCTGTGCCGCGCTCGTCCCCGCCCGGTCCGGGTCGCGCCGGGGCCGCGCTGGGCGCGCGCGGGCCCGAGCGCAGCGCTCCCCTCAGGCCGCGCGCCGCCGGCGCAGCCGCGGCCGTTGCGCCGCGGGCGTTGTGGCCGCAGTCGGCGATCGACGCCATGGCGGAGCTGCCGCTGCCCGCCGGGCTCAGCGCCGGCACCTTCCCCGCCAAGCTCTGGCGCCTGGTGAACAGCCCCCGCGTCCGCTCCGTGCGCTGGGACAGCCGCGCCCAGGGGCTGCTCCTCGACCGCTCCCTCTTGGAGCGGGAGCTGCTCAGCTCGGGCCACGCCCACAGGGGCCGTGGCCACGGGCCGGCCCCGGTGCCGCCCACCTTCAGGGCCACGCAGTTCCGCAGCTTCGTGCGGCAGCTCTACCGCTACGGCTTCCGCAAGGTGCCGGGCTGGCTCGGCTCGGCTGCGCCGGGCGATGCCGGGGCCTGGCTCCACTACAGCAACCCCTGCTTTCGCCGCGACCGCCCCGACCTCCTGCTCCGCATCAAGCGCCGGAGCGCGGCCAACAGGCCGCGGCCGGCGGCGGGCCGGGAGGGCCGCGGGCGCCCGCCCTGCGGCTCCCAGCAGCGCCCCGGGGCGCGGCCGCTGCAGGCGGCCGGGCGGCGCGGGCGCGGGCGCTTCACGCCGCTGCCCAGGGAGCGGCCGCCGCTGCCGGCCGGGCGCCCGCCCAGCGGCTTCCTCCTGCTGCACAGGGAGCGGACGCTGCCGGACGGGCGGGAGCTGCGCAGCCCCCGGCCCGGCCGCCTGCAGCAGCGCCCCGGGGAGCGGCCGCTGCTCGCCCGGCGCCCGCCCTGCGGCTTCCACCTGCTGCACAGGGAGCGGCCGCTGCCGGCCCGGCGGGAGGGGCCGAGCCGCTTCCAGGAGCTCTACGGGGAGCGGCCGCTGCCCGCCGAGCGGGAGGTGCTCGGCATCCCGCCCTGCCACTTGCTCGGGCTGCACGGGGAGCGGCCGCTGCCGCTCGGGCCGGAGGGGCCCCGCAGCCGCTCGCAGGAGCTCTACGGGGAGCAGCTGCCTCCGGCCGAGCGGGAGGTGCTCGCCATGCAGCCCTGCCGCTTCCAGCAGCTCCACAGGGAGCAGCAGCCCCCAGCCTGCGACTCGCGAGGTAGGAAAAGAGTTGTAGCCTTGTTTTTCCTAAAGGTCGTGAAAAGTGACCGTTTTCAAGTAGTTTTCCACAAGGCTCTGTCATAATGGCCAGAAGTTGTCAAGCCTACTAGGCAGGGGCAGCTAGGAGGCCAAAAGATTCTCTGCCTGCTTGTGCTGTGTGCTTCCCGTCATGTTTGATCCACAGCAGCGCTAGAGCTCTGTGTCCCACGGCCACGTTGTGGAGCCTGACCAATGTGTTTGGATTCGTGCAGCCACCCCGGGCACTTCAGGGCGCAGCGCTGCACCCGGCAGTGCAGCTTGTGCAGCATGGACGGCCTCCAGCTCAGCACAGAACGCCCCTGGGGAGGAGGAATGGCCACCGGCAGATCTGGGCCTTGCTGTGGAGAAGATGATTCGAGAGATCAGGAGGTCCCTGTCTGAAAGATCTCCCTCTGCGCAGGTAATTCCATTGGATGGGGATAAAAGGGGCTGGACTGAGCGCTTTTGAACCCTGTTACACGGCTGAGAAGCAGAGGCTTCTTTAATTGAACTTATTTCATCATGATTTAGTTATTGAATTATTCTTGGTAAAGAAAGATTTCTAAAAGAGGGGATGAAGAAGAAACGAAGAAGAGGTTTTACTTGCTGGGAAAGAGGAGAAGAGCGTTTGGAGAAGTGGCACTGAAGGCGCCAAGTGTCCTGTGTGGGGAGGGGCATGCCAGAGGTGCCTCTGTTGCAGCTGCAGCAGATGTGGGCTGTGCCTCTTTTGGGTGGGAAGGCCAAGGCAAAGCAAGGGCTGGGCTGCAGCTGCTGCTGCTGTGTGAGCCCTGCCGTGCGTGTAGGCGCTGCCAGAGCCGTGGCTGGGGCTGGGCTGCAGCTGCAGCTCCCTGTCCTTTTGCAGATTATTACACGTGTTGGCCAGAGAATGTCTCTCTCTCTGTTGGTGTGCTGACCCATTGCCTGCAGTACATTTGTGATTATGACTCAAGGGGCAGAGTGTGTTTTTTTGGATTTACCAATACCTTATTCTCAAGTGGCATGACTTTTGTCTTCTGTAAAGTCACACACGGCAGTTTAGAGGAGCATTTTATTCCATAATAAAAGGAAACATTGCAGGCTCGGAACCATCTTTAGAATCTTTAGGGTTCTGATGGACGGGCTATGGCAGAAGAGATGAATATTCCGGAACTGGTCACAGTGAGAATATCTTCGTGTCCAAAGTTAATTTGCTTCATTGTGAACATTTAGTTCCTCGGTGGAATAGAAACACTGCTTGGTTGTCTGGCTTTTCCGGTCTTTTGGGTTGCTTTTTTTTCCCTACCCTAACGATTTACAGATTTTTTGCCACTGATCGCAAATGCGATCGTGGAAATAGCCTGGGTGCAGAAATGTTTGCCTGGATGACACCCGTGGGGCAGCAGCAGAGGGCTCCGAGAAGCAGCACCTTGTGATGGGTTGTGTGAGCGGTTGGCTGGGGGTGCTGAGACGCCCAGGCAGAAATGTGTGCTTTGCCTGTGCGTTTGCAGCGCACAGCCCTGGGCAGGGCTGGCGGCGAGCTCTGCCCGTGCTGGCAGCAGGGCTGGCAGCAAGGAGAGCCCCTGGCTGTGTGCTGGCTGATTTCTCACAGCTCTGGGATAAGGCAGGGTCAGAGCGTGGGGGCACGTCCCCTGACTTGGTGTCTTCTGGTTTTGTGTGTTTGTGTTTTGTCTCAAAGGTCATTTTGTAGGAGCTTCACTTTCACCTTGGCCCCCTGAATCCTGAGTTTAAAAGGCTTGTCATGTGAACCGTGTGGGCAGTGTTCCCTCCTCTGTGCTCCATGGCCTTTGGGAGTGGAGAAGGAGAGTCATTGTATGCCCGATATGATTCCAGCAAAATCGTGAGTGATCTTTGGGTTCCTTTCTTTCTGTTTTTCTGCTCAGGACAATGTTGGTGTTGCCCCTGATTCTTCAGGAGGGGAGCCTGTGAACAGAGCTGCAGCAGAGGAAGCTGCATCTGGCAGCGAGAGCTGCAGGAACAGTTCGCAGGAGCCCGAGGAGCCTGGTAAGGACAGAGCCCACACTGGTTCAGAGAGCTGTGAGATGGCTGCTCTGGGCAGGGTTGGCGCTTCCTGGTGCCTTTAGTTCAAATCCTGCACTGGCACAACCTCCCCGAGCCCTGCCCTCCACGCTTCTCCAGAGGCTCTGACACCGAGTCCTCTGCTGGGGCGCGAGAGCAGGGAATAAACCTGACCTTGTGGGAGTTGCGTCGCCGAGCCGGGTGTCCCAGTTTTGTGCTGAAGTTGCTGGATAAATTTGCTGCAGGGTGCCAGGGGAGGCCAGGCTGAGCGACTCTTGAAGGAACAGGGGAAAAAAAGAGCAAAAAGTCAGGGCAGAAGTCCAAATCACTGACTGAATATAGTACCAGTCTGCTGGTATTGGTCCTGAGCCACAAGAAAAGCAAGGAGCACAACATCAGAGGCCACCCAATTGAAAAATCACAGTAACTCCAGTATCAGAAGGAAAAGCTTGAATGACCCCTGATTAGGGAGGCCTAAGAGGAGAGAAGGAGCACTTTGGATCCATTCCTTAGCCAAGCTGGTGCAGCCTGCAGGCCTCGTAGGGAGCTCTGTCCCTCCCAGCCCTTCCTGCCAGAGCTGCTGGTCGAGTTGGAGCAGCTGCTGCTCACTGCAGAGGGCAGTTTGTAGATGGCAGGTAATGGAGCCGGTTCATGACTCAGCTCCCAGCACCCTCAGCTTCAGCCATTTCAGTGAGAGGACTGAGGTCTCTCTGTCAGCACAGAGAAAGAACAAGGCTGCGCTTCCTTGTGGCAGCTGGGACAGTCTGTGTTTCAAGCTCTCTTGGGTGCCCTTTGCACTGCGGGGGCTGAGACTTTATCGAGATACTTCAGTGTTTTGAAGCCCACTTTGAACACTTGGAATGGGCCCTGTTCTTTTAAGGGCACATTGCTTCAAATTGCCAAGTGAGAGTCTGCCTTTCAGGCCATCTTTGACAGCCCCTGGTAGAAGGACAGTTGCTGCCCAAGGGAAAGGTGCAGAAGGGCCAATATTGACTGAGCGTTCCCTTTGCTCCCCAGATGCCGTGTGACCAACGTCTCCGGGAGGGCTGCCCTGCATGGCAGGAAGAGGCAGGGGAGAGCCTGTGACCATCGGGCAGGTAGAACTCCTCTGTTTGTAGATGTGTTTATAGAGTTCTGTGGTTCTATTTATTAGTGGTTATCGTTCCATTTGTAGATGATAGTGTTCACTTTATATGCACTTATATTGATAGATCTGTATAGTTAAATGTGGATATGTATATAGTTATAGATGGGCTGTAATTATATTTTATTATCTATTTACATTTATAGATTTTCAGGCTTAGATTTTGATATGTGTAGAGTAAAATATGTGTATATATATATAGATATATATACACACATATGTATGAAGTTAGCTTTATAAATGTGTATAGTTATATAGTAAGAGGAATAGGAATGTTTAAATGGAGAGATTGATGGATAGATTGCTGTTGGTGTAGGCCTAGGCTGCATTTGTAGCTCTTTCCCCCCTCGGCTGCCTTTTTCACTTTTTGCTTTTCCCCCGGTGCCCCCTTGTCCCTGTGCTGGGCCCGAGCTGGCGGCCGGGCCGGGCGGAGCAGCACTGGCAGCCCCGGCTGTCCCTGGAGCGGTGGGAGCTGCCGCTGGCCCCAGGCGCTGTCCCCTGAGGAGCTGCTGAAGGACGGTGAGACACAGAGGGGGCTGAGGGGGCGGTGGCGCTGAAGGGACGGTGACCCTGAGCTGCTGCTGCTGGGGCTGAGGGCTGTGGGGCAGCCGGGGGCCATGGTGGCGCTGAGGTGACAGGGAAGTGGCAGAGGCTCTGTGTCTCAGGGGACGGGATGGCTCAGAAGGGACTGAGGGGCGTGGGAGGACTGTGAGGGGCTGAAGAAACTGAAGGGGGCTGGGGGTTCACCCAGAGCATGGCGGGGCTGAGGGGGTGGAGGGGGCCAGCAGGGAGCACTGAGGGCTCCGGGGCTGCAGCCCTGCCAGGCTTTGGAAGCAATTCCAGAGCCTCCACTTTTTGCCACAGCTGCCATGAAGGCCTCGAGGACAGCCGGAGACTGACGGGAGCCAGCAGGGAGGAGCTGAAGGCCAAGAGCAAGAGCAGTGGACGGGGACCTGCTGCTGCCAGCCTGGAGAGAGCCCGGCTGAGGCCACAGGCCCGGGCAGGCAGGTGGGGCCGAGGGTGCCGTGGGCTGTGGCCGTGGGCACTGCCCGGCGGGGCAGGAGCGGACCCTGCCCGTGCTGGGGCTGCTCAGCGCAGCTGCCCCGGCTGGCACAGGGGCTGTCCTTGGGCAAGGCAGCTGTGCCGGCAGGGCCCGGGAGCTGTGCCGGCTCTGCCGGGCTGCCGGGGCTGCGGGACAGTCCCGCCGTGGCTGCGCTCAGCACAGCCTGGCCCGCTCGGCTGCTTTCTCTTTCTGACCCCCCTGGGGAGGCTCTGATGGAAGTGCAGCTGCTGCCAAGGGAAACGTCCCCGTACTCACTCAGCGTTCCCTTTGCTTGCCAGATGTCCCGTCTGCTGTCCCTGTCCAGGAGAGCTGCTCTGCACGGCAGGAGGAGACCGAGCGAGAGGCGTTGAGGATGGGGCAGCTGGGATCCCTCTGCTTTGAGCTCCATGTAGACATGTCTAGAACTGGATTATCCATTTGGATAGATATGTCTATCCATCTCCAGACATGTCTGTTATGTAGAAATGTCTAGAGATGGATTATCATTTGGATGTGCACGTTTGTGGGTTGCTGTTTGTATAGGACTGTTTCTGTAAGTGTGGTGTTTAGGGATGTACGCTCTGTATATATGTACGTGTATAGATACATATTTGTTTGTAATTACATCTATGTGTATATTTCTATCTAAGTATACATGGATGTTGTTACATCAGTGTTTAGTTCTGTTTCCTGTATATACAGTTGTGTTGCTATTAGTTCGTTTGTAGTTATATGTAATAAATTAAGTTGTTAAGTGCCTAATTGATCTTTGTGTATAGTGAGTTGTTGTGGAGGTTGGCAATAAATTTAGTTTTGTTAACTGAAGTTAGTATTTGTATATTTTTACACAGACTGGTTGTAATAATCTAATAAATTCCTGGTTTTAACCTAAAATGAGATTTGTATCGTTCTATATTGTCAACAATTGGGTGTAGCAATTTGTAATAAATGACATTCTTCAGCTGAAATCGATTCTTGTGTATTCGTGGATCAGCAGTGCGGCCGTAGCAAGAAATGCCATTTGTCAGCTGCGATGGGTGTTCTGTGATTTGTGCTAAATTGGTGTATTTTATTGAATCGTAAGAGAGGCAAAGAGAAATAGAGAGAAAAGAAAGGAGGAGAAAGAAGGCTGCATGGGTGGTGGGGGTTATGTGTGACAGCTTTATCACCCGTCCAAGGGTCCCACCGTGTCTCGCTGCTCTCCTCCATCCGGTCTCCTTGGTGGTGAGGGTCCCACACCACGCTGCCACACATCCTGACGAGTGAGGGATTCCCTGGATTCACACACGCTTTGGGCAGGTGGGAACGCCCAGGTGCCTCCCCTGTGGGGGGCCAGTTGGACACTGTCCCTTGCTGCACCGAGGGTCTGCGGCATCGTGCTGCAGGGCTCTGGTGCAGGGTGTGGGCACCCCTTTGGGGGCCCTTTGATGGGGCACATCACCCCCTCTGTTGTGGACAAGCTTTCCCCCGGTGAAGGGCCCCACAGCTGGGCTGCTCTGCCCAGCAGAGGATGGGCGGCCGCTGCCTCTCGCCAGAGGCTTTCCAACACTCCCCCAAAGCCTCTCTGCCCCCAGCTTTGCTGCCAGGGTCTGTGTGAACCTGGCAGTGAACCTGTGGTGATAGCCCTGGGGCTGTCATCTCCACCCTGAAGGCATTGGCTTGTGCTTCCTGAATGCCCCTGAGCTGTTACTTTATCTCCTCCTCCTCAGAGAACCCTGTAGGGCCTCTCAGAGCCCCATTCAGGGTGTGGCGGTCAGCTCTGCAGCTTTTGTAACTCAGCTCTGCTGGGGTAGGCAAAAGCCTTCCATGAAAATGTTTAAACCATAAATTATTGTATTTCAGTCTCTGACACCGGGGAGGACAAATCAACCGCCCATCCCATGGGCAACTCTTTAGGAAGTGCTCCAAGTGTCCCTCTGAAGCTCATCCCAGAGACCAGAAGCCAACAGGGATCCTGAGCCAGCTCTGCTGCCTTTGGCAGCACTTTGGCAAATGAGCTGCGGCAAGGGGGAGGCAGCAGTGACTGTGACTGCTGCAGGCGGGGCATGAAGGAAGGGCCATGGACGCAAGTGCTGAGATGTTCCAAAATCCAGGACAACTGGGAAGCAAGAAGGTCTCACAAGCACGAGTACGATGGAAGCCCTTTGTGTGAAGTTCCCTGAAGGAACTGCCAGGGGACTTGCTGCTCGGATCAGCAGTAGCAGAAGGCATCAGGATCTGCTCCTTTTCCTGGGTCTGTTTCAGGACACAGGCCCCGATGACCCCTGCTCCCACAAAGCCCTTGCCCATGGAGGCTGCAGGGCAAAAGCAATCCCACTGCAAAGAGAGGCTTTGCAGTTGAAGTCCACTTGTGTTTAGGGAATGGAGTTGAAGGAATGAATGACGCCCGTGCCAAAGCACCGGCAGGTAACCGGGGCTCTGAGAGGCAGAGCCTTTTGAGGGAAAGAGAGATCAGGCACTCACAGGCCTGAAACTCCTTCAGCTCTCTGCTTTAAATAAGAAAGCTGAGGAGAGGCAAACGCAGTCCTTTGAAAAAATATTGTCTAACAAATTCTGAGGGAATAAAAGTAGGTAACAACTTGGCCTTGTTGTCATATCCCGTGTCTTCTGCAGAGGAGACAATGGGATGTACAGCTTCCAGGAACACAAGGCATTGCATGGAACTGTGCACGTGCTCAGCAACTCAACCCTACTGGTGCACTTTGTAAGGACACAAACAGCAATTGGATCTACGTGCCCACCCATCAACAAAGCATAGTTAGCAGTAGGATCGAGGTCTCCACTCCCTGGGGAAAGCTTCCAGCATTTAGAATCTGGACCAGGCCACATCTGGCCCTGCCTGGGGGGGGCTGGCTCCAAGCCGGCTCCCTTGGTTCCTGGGCAGGCTCGGGGAGAAAACCAAGAGAAGAACGAAACCAGCTGTCCCCCCAGCAGAAGCTCTGGCACGTTGCTCGTGCAGCACTATCAGAGCCGGGCTACTCTCACAGCGCACTCGGAAGCCTCGTGGCCGCCAAAGGCGGAGGCACCGCAGGATTTCCCGGTTCCCGGCCGTGGCTCTGCAGGGCTTGGCTGGGACAGCTTCCCCCAGCTGATGTGCAGCTCTGGATGAACGGCAAAGCATTGGGGTACCTGGTGATGTATCTTCCTTAATCACCAGAGGCACCCTTTTGTAATAATGCTGAGGTGCGTTGCTTAGCTTACCCTTTCCTGACTCTTTTTTCCACTTTTGCATTACAGTAAATCACACTGTTCCTTCAGCTGGTGTCTGTGTCTGCATCTCTGATGCTCCCCACCATCAAAACAAACACACAGCCAGTTTAGCACGAGACCTGCCTCTCTGCCAGCCCACCTCTTGGCAAACAGCCCTGGTGGCCACCCCACAAATGAAATTCCCACTTTGCGACTTCATTTTCTGCAGGCAGGTGAGAAAAGAAGCCACTCCCAGCGCTGGACACCTCCAGAAACCAGCTGCTTTCAGCAGCCACAACCCTGAAATATCAATCTCCTTCCTTAAGCTGCCCACTGGGAGCTCCCAGCAAGAGGCCTTTTGTCCAAGGATACCCACAGAGGAGCTTGAGAAGGGAGCAGTTTGAAACGCAATTGCTTCAGAGTTTAAAGCTGCCTTTATCAAATGAGCACACACCAACCTGTGCCAAAGGGAAAGCAGGCAGGAAAGAGAAGCTCCTCTCCCACAACAGCAAACTCTGTGCTTCCTTCTGTTCCAGCTGGAGAGCGGAGGCCATGGGCTACAGCTCACTTTGGGAAGGAGCCCTGGGAATTGGCCTGATCTGGGACGGGAGCAAATGGAAGTTCCCCAAAAAGTAGGAAAAGATTCTCTGGAAGCATTACATTATGACAGTTGTTCTGGAGGAAAACAAAAAACAAAAACCAACAAAACAAACAAAACAACAAAAAAAAAAAAAAAACAACAAAAAAAAAAAAAAAAAAAAAAAAAACAAAAAAAAAAACCCCAAACCCCAAAAAACCCCACACGAGTAATTGAAGAATGTCAAAAAGTTCCCAGACTGAAATTTGTTTCCCAATACGACAACCCCAAAGTCTCTGGGGTGTGTCAGGAAGCTCAGGAATGTAGAGAGCATTTTGAGCAGACACTGGATAGAAGCAAGCTGCACAACCCTGCATACGTGCCTTATGGCAGAAACATGTTGCCCTTGGGAAACAATATGAAGAAGTTGGCCAAGATGTACCCCAGGAAAAGAGATGTGAAGCAAGATGTTCTAAGGATGTGAAGAGAAGATATGGGGCAGAATGTCCTGCTGACACTTTTGCCAATCTATGTACGTAACCAAACATAGGTTAGCTCTTTGTCGATACATAACACTTTGTAACCAGTTATATGTATTCTCGCGTTGCTGAACCCTGCATTACCATACAAATGTACCCTGAGATTTGCAATCAACTGAGCATTGATCATTATCTCCATGAAGATTGATCTCTGCCTCTGCAGGGCTCCTTTCTCTATTACCCCTCTCCTTTTCCCCGTCTCCCTCCCGTACACCTTTTTGCTCTATCTGGCGTCCGTACACTTTCTTTCTTTACAGGAACGAACCGGCAAGGCTTGGATGAACACCACTGGTGTCTGTCCCCCAGAGCACGAGCAGCTCCCCAACAAGGCTTCAAGACTAAGGGACAAAGCTTCCCCCTTCAGCTCTCCACAGCAGCTCTAGGAAGCCTCTCTCCACTGCAAGATCTTCTTGGTCAGTGTACAGTGACAAGAGTTGGCTGCAGGAGGCATCTGCATTGCAGCTCTCCCCAGATGGGGGGAAGAAAAAGAAGAGGTGATTCCTGTGGAAATAAAAAAGGCAACGCCGTTTGGGAAGACACCAGTGTGAGTTTGCTATGACTCTAGGCCAAAAATCCCTTGAAGAAAGCAACATCCATCCATGGGGCCCCACTTTGGCTTTGGTATCAATGCTGACAAAACTGCTGCCCCTTCCTGTTGCTGTAGCTGACTCCAATTCACGGGAGATGTGCCAACTCTGCCAAAGACAGGCAGACACAGTGAGATAAAACCAGCTAGTCTGCTGAAAAGGAGCCCAAATGAATGTGTGCGGGAGGGAGGGGCAGGTCCTAATCGCCCCTTTTCATCCTTTCCGCAGCCAAGACAGAGCAATGTCCTTCCTCTCTGTCACCGATGGTTACCCAGGCACGGGATGCAGCGTGGGGATAACCTGCCGTGCTGTGCCGAGCCGAGCCGAGCCGAGCCGAGCCGAGCCGAGCCGAGCCCGGCCCGCCCCGGAGCCGCCCCGCCCGCGCAGTGCCCGCAGCCGCGGCTGTGCCGCGCTCGTCCCCGCCCAGTCCGGCCCGCGCCGGGGCCGCGCTGGGCGCGCGCGGGCCCGAGCGCAGCGCTCCCCTCAGGCCGCGCGCCGCCGGCGCAGCCGCGGCCGTTGCGCCGCGGGCGTTGTGGCCGCAGTCGGCGATCGACGCCATGGCGGAGCTGCCGCTGCCCGCCGGGCTCAGCGCCGGCACCTTCCCCGCCAAGCTCTGGCGCCTGGTGAACAGCCCCCGCGTCCGCTCCGTGCGCTGGGACAGCCGCGCCCAGGGGCTGCTCCTCGACCGCTCCCTCTTGGAGCGGGAGCTGCTCAGCTCGGGCCACGCCCACAGGGGCCGTGGCCACGGGCCGGCCCCGGTGCCGCCCACCTTCAGGGCCACGCAGTTCCGCAGCTTCGTGCGGCAGCTCTACCGCTACGGCTTCCGCAAGGTGCCGGGCTGGCTCGGCTCGGCTGCGCCGGGCGATGCCGGGGCCTGGCTCCACTACAGCAACCCCTGCTTTCGCCGCGACCGCCCCGACCTCCTGCTCCGCATCAAGCGCCGGAGCGCGGCCAACAGGCCGCGGCCGGCGGCGGGCCGGGAGGGCCGCGGGCGCCCGCCCTGCGGCTCCCAGCAGCGCCCCGGGGCGCGGCCGCTGCAGGCGGCCGGGCGGCGCGGGCGCGGGCGCTTCACGCCGCTGCCCAGGGAGCGGCCGCCGCTGCCGGCCGGGCGCCCGCCCAGCGGCTTCCTCCTGCTGCACAGGGAGCGGACGCTGCCGGACGGGCGGGAGCTGCGCAGCCCCCGGCCCGGCCGCCTGCAGCAGCGCCCCGGGGAGCGGCCGCTGCTCGCCCGGCGCCCGCCCTGCGGCTTCCACCTGCTGCACAGGGAGCGGCCGCTGCCGGCCCGGCGGGAGGGGCCGAGCCGCTTCCAGGAGCTCTACGGGGAGCGGCCGCTGCCCGCCGAGCGGGAGGTGCTCGGCATCCCGCCCTGCCACTTGCTCGGGCTGCACGGGGAGCGGCCGCTGCCGCTCGGGCCGGAGGGGCCCCGCAGCCGCTCGCAGGAGCTCTACGGGGAGCAGCTGCCTCCGGCCGAGCGGGAGGTGCTCGCCATGCAGCCCTGCCGCTTCCAGCAGCTCCACAGGGAGCAGCAGCCCCCAGCCTGCGACTCGCGAGGTAGGAAAAGAGTTGTAGCCTTGTTTTTCCTAAAGGTCGTGAAAAGTGACCGTTTTCAAGTAGTTTTCCACAAGGCTCTGTCATAATGGCCAGAAGTTGTCAAGCCTACTAGGCAGGGGCAGCTAGGAGGCCAAAAGATTCTCTGCCTGCTTGTGCTGTGTGCTTCCCGTCATGTTTGATCCACAGCAGCGCTAGAGCTCTGTGTCCCACGGCCACGTTGTGGAGCCTGACCAATGTGTTTGGATTCGTGCAGCCACCCCGGGCACTTCAGGGCGCAGCGCTGCACCCGGCAGTGCAGCTTGTGCAGCATGGACGGCCTCCAGCTCAGCACAGAACGCCCCTGGGGAGGAGGAATGGCCACCGGCAGATCTGGGCCTTGCTGTGGAGAAGATGATTCGAGAGATCAGGAGGTCCCTGTCTGAAAGATCTCCCTCTGCGCAGGTAATTCCATTGGATGGGGATAAAAGGGGCTGGACTGAGCGCTTTTGAACCCTGTTACACGGCTGAGAAGCAGAGGCTTCTTTAATTGAACTTATTTCATCATGATTTAGTTATTGAATTATTCTTGGTAAAGAAAGATTTCTAAAAGAGGGGATGAAGAAGAAACGAAGAAGAGGTTTTACTTGCTGGGAAAGAGGAGAAGAGCGTTTGGAGAAGTGGCACTGAAGGCGCCAAGTGTCCTGTGTGGGGAGGGGCATGCCAGAGGTGCCTCTGTTGCAGCTGCAGCAGATGTGGGCTGTGCCTCTTTTGGGTGGGAAGGCCAAGGCAAAGCAAGGGCTGGGCTGCAGCTGCTGCTGCTGTGTGAGCCCTGCCGTGCGTGTAGGCGCTGCCAGAGCCGTGGCTGGGGCTGGGCTGCAGCTGCAGCTCCCTGTCCTTTTGCAGATTATTACACGTGTTGGCCAGAGAATGTCTCTCTCTCTGTTGGTGTGCTGACCCATTGCCTGCAGTACATTTGTGATTATGACTCAAGGGGCAGAGTGTGTTTTTTTGGATTTACCAATACCTTATTCTCAAGTGGCATGACTTTTGTCTTCTGTAAAGTCACACACGGCAGTTTAGAGGAGCATTTTATTCCATAATAAAAGGAAACATTGCAGGCTCGGAACCATCTTTAGAATCTTTAGGGTTCTGATGGACGGGCTATGGCAGAAGAGATGAATATTCCGGAACTGGTCACAGTGAGAATATCTTCGTGTCCAAAGTTAATTTGCTTCATTGTGAACATTTAGTTCCTCGGTGGAATAGAAACACTGCTTGGTTGTCTGGCTTTTCCGGTCTTTTGGGTTGCTTTTTTTTCCCTACCCTAACGATTTACAGATTTTTTGCCACTGATCGCAAATGCGATCGTGGAAATAGCCTGGGTGCAGAAATGTTTGCCTGGATGACACCCGTGGGGCAGCAGCAGAGGGCTCCGAGAAGCAGCACCTTGTGATGGGTTGTGTGAGCGGTTGGCTGGGGGTGCTGAGACGCCCAGGCAGAAATGTGTGCTTTGCCTGTGCGTTTGCAGCGCACAGCCCTGGGCAGGGCTGGCGGCGAGCTCTGCCCGTGCTGGCAGCAGGGCTGGCAGCAAGGAGAGCCCCTGGCTGTGTGCTGGCTGATTTCTCACAGCTCTGGGATAAGGCAGGGTCAGAGCGTGGGGGCACGTCCCCTGACTTGGTGTCTTCTGGTTTTGTGTGTTTGTGTTTTGTCTCAAAGGTCATTTTGTAGGAGCTTCACTTTCACCTTGGCCCCCTGAATCCTGAGTTTAAAAGGCTTGTCATGTGAACCGTGTGGGCAGTGTTCCCTCCTCTGTGCTCCATGGCCTTTGGGAGTGGAGAAGGAGAGTCATTGTATGCCCGATATGATTCCAGCAAAATCGTGAGTGATCTTTGGGTTCCTTTCTTTCTGTTTTTCTGCTCAGGACAATGTTGGTGTTGCCCCTGATTCTTCAGGAGGGGAGCCTGTGAACAGAGCTGCAGCAGAGGAAGCTGCATCTGGCAGCGAGAGCTGCAGGAACAGTTCGCAGGAGCCCGAGGAGCCTGGTAAGGACAGAGCCCACACTGGTTCAGAGAGCTGTGAGATGGCTGCTCTGGGCAGGGTTGGCGCTTCCTGGTGCCTTTAGTTCAAATCCTGCACTGGCACAACCTCCCCGAGCCCTGCCCTCCACGCTTCTCCAGAGGCTCTGACACCGAGTCCTCTGCTGGGGCGCGAGAGCAGGGAATAAACCTGACCTTGTGGGAGTTGCGTCGCCGAGCCGGGTGTCCCAGTTTTGTGCTGAAGTTGCTGGATAAATTTGCTGCAGGGTGCCAGGGGAGGCCAGGCTGAGCGACTCTTGAAGGAACAGGGGAAAAAAAGAGCAAAAAGTCAGGGCAGAAGTCCAAATCACTGACTGAATATAGTACCAGTCTGCTGGTATTGGTCCTGAGCCACAAGAAAAGCAAGGAGCACAACATCAGAGGCCACCCAATTGAAAAATCACAGTAACTCCAGTATCAGAAGGAAAAGCTTGAATGACCCCTGATTAGGGAGGCCTAAGAGGAGAGAAGGAGCACTTTGGATCCATTCCTTAGCCAAGCTGGTGCAGCCTGCAGGCCTCGTAGGGAGCTCTGTCCCTCCCAGCCCTTCCTGCCAGAGCTGCTGGTCGAGTTGGAGCAGCTGCTGCTCACTGCAGAGGGCAGTTTGTAGATGGCAGGTAATGGAGCCGGTTCATGACTCAGCTCCCAGCACCCTCAGCTTCAGCCATTTCAGTGAGAGGACTGAGGTCTCTCTGTCAGCACAGAGAAAGAACAAGGCTGCGCTTCCTTGTGGCAGCTGGGACAGTCTGTGTTTCAAGCTCTCTTGGGTGCCCTTTGCACTGCGGGGGCTGAGACTTTATCGAGATACTTCAGTGTTTTGAAGCCCACTTTGAACACTTGGAATGGGCCCTGTTCTTTTAAGGGCACATTGCTTCAAATTGCCAAGTGAGAGTCTGCCTTTCAGGCCATCTTTGACAGCCCCTGGTAGAAGGACAGTTGCTGCCCAAGGGAAAGGTGCAGAAGGGCCAATATTGACTGAGCGTTCCCTTTGCTCCCCAGATGCCGTGTGACCAACGTCTCCGGGAGGGCTGCCCTGCATGGCAGGAAGAGGCAGGGGAGAGCCTGTGACCATCGGGCAGGTAGAACTCCTCTGTTTGTAGATGTGTTTATAGAGTTCTGTGGTTCTATTTATTAGTGGTTATCGTTCCATTTGTAGATGATAGTGTTCACTTTATATGCACTTATATTGATAGATCTGTATAGTTAAATGTGGATATGTATATAGTTATAGATGGGCTGTAATTATATTTTATTATCTATTTACATTTATAGATTTTCAGGCTTAGATTTTGATATGTGTAGAGTAAAATATGTGTATATATATATAGATATATATACACACATATGTATGAAGTTAGCTTTATAAATGTGTATAGTTATATAGTAAGAGGAATAGGAATGTTTAAATGGAGAGATTGATGGATAGATTGCTGTTGGTGTAGGCCTAGGCTGCATTTGTAGCTCTTTCCCCCCTCGGCTGCCTTTTTCACTTTTTGCTTTTCCCCCGGTGCCCCCTTGTCCCTGTGCTGGGCCCGAGCTGGCGGCCGGGCCGGGCGGAGCAGCACTGGCAGCCCCGGCTGTCCCTGGAGCGGTGGGAGCTGCCGCTGGCCCCAGGCGCTGTCCCCTGAGGAGCTGCTGAAGGACGGTGAGACACAGAGGGGGCTGAGGGGGCGGTGGCGCTGAAGGGACGGTGACCCTGAGCTGCTGCTGCTGGGGCTGAGGGCTGTGGGGCAGCCGGGGGCCATGGTGGCGCTGAGGTGACAGGGAAGTGGCAGAGGCTCTGTGTCTCAGGGGACGGGATGGCTCAGAAGGGACTGAGGGGCGTGGGAGGACTGTGAGGGGCTGAAGAAACTGAAGGGGGCTGGGGGTTCACCCAGAGCATGGCGGGGCTGAGGGGGTGGAGGGGGCCAGCAGGGAGCACTGAGGGCTCCGGGGCTGCAGCCCTGCCAGGCTTTGGAAGCAATTCCAGAGCCTCCACTTTTTGCCACAGCTGCCATGAAGGCCTCGAGGACAGCCGGAGACTGACGGGAGCCAGCAGGGAGGAGCTGAAGGCCAAGAGCAAGAGCAGTGGACGGGGACCTGCTGCTGCCAGCCTGGAGAGAGCCCGGCTGAGGCCACAGGCCCGGGCAGGCAGGTGGGGCCGAGGGTGCCGTGGGCTGTGGCCGTGGGCACTGCCCGGCGGGGCAGGAGCGGACCCTGCCCGTGCTGGGGCTGCTCAGCGCAGCTGCCCCGGCTGGCACAGGGGCTGTCCTTGGGCAAGGCAGCTGTGCCGGCAGGGCCCGGGAGCTGTGCCGGCTCTGCCGGGCTGCCGGGGCTGCGGGACAGTCCCGCCGTGGCTGCGCTCAGCACAGCCTGGCCCGCTCGGCTGCTTTCTCTTTCTGACCCCCCTGGGGAGGCTCTGATGGAAGTGCAGCTGCTGCCAAGGGAAACGTCCCCGTACTCACTCAGCGTTCCCTTTGCTTGCCAGATGTCCCGTCTGCTGTCCCTGTCCAGGAGAGCTGCTCTGCACGGCAGGAGGAGACCGAGCGAGAGGCGTTGAGGATGGGGCAGCTGGGATCCCTCTGCTTTGAGCTCCATGTAGACATGTCTAGAACTGGATTATCCATTTGGATAGATATGTCTATCCATCTCCAGACATGTCTGTTATGTAGAAATGTCTAGAGATGGATTATCATTTGGATGTGCACGTTTGTGGGTTGCTGTTTGTATAGGACTGTTTCTGTAAGTGTGGTGTTTAGGGATGTACGCTCTGTATATATGTACGTGTATAGATACATATTTGTTTGTAATTACATCTATGTGTATATTTCTATCTAAGTATACATGGATGTTGTTACATCAGTGTTTAGTTCTGTTTCCTGTATATACAGTTGTGTTGCTATTAGTTCGTTTGTAGTTATATGTAATAAATTAAGTTGTTAAGTGCCTAATTGATCTTTGTGTATAGTGAGTTGTTGTGGAGGTTGGCAATAAATTTAGTTTTGTTAACTGAAGTTAGTATTTGTATATTTTTACACAGACTGGTTGTAATAATCTAATAAATTCCTGGTTTTAACCTAAAATGAGATTTGTATCGTTCTATATTGTCAACAATTGGGTGTAGCAATTTGTAATAAATGACATTCTTCAGCTGAAATCGATTCTTGTGTATTCGTGGATCAGCAGTGCGGCCGTAGCAAGAAATGCCATTTGTCAGCTGCGATGGGTGTTCTGTGATTTGTGCTAAATTGGTGTATTTTATTGAATCGTAAGAGAGGCAAAGAGAAATAGAGAGAAAAGAAAGGAGGAGAAAGAAGGCTGCATGGGTGGTGGGGGTTATGTGTGACAGCTTTATCACCCGTCCAAGGGTCCCACCGTGTCTCGCTGCTCTCCTCCATCCGGTCTCCTTGGTGGTGAGGGTCCCACACCACGCTGCCACACATCCTGACGAGTGAGGGATTCCCTGGATTCACACACGCTTTGGGCAGGTGGGAACGCCCAGGTGCCTCCCCTGTGGGGGGCCAGTTGGACACTGTCCCTTGCTGCACCGAGGGTCTGCGGCATCGTGCTGCAGGGCTCTGGTGCAGGGTGTGGGCACCCCTTTGGGGGCCCTTTGATGGGGCACATCACCCCCTCTGTTGTGGACAAGCTTTCCCCCAGTGAAGGGCCCCACAGCTGGGCTGCTCTGCCCAGCAGAGGATGGGCGGCCGCTGCCTCTCGCCAGAGGCTTTCCAACACTCCCCCAAAGCCTCTCTGCCCCCAGCTTTGCTGCCAGGGTCTGTGTGAACCTGGCAGTGAACCTGTGGTGATAGCCCTGGGGCTGTCATCTCCACCCTGAAGGCATTGGCTTGTGCTTCCTGAATGCCCCTGAGCTGTTACTTTATCTCCTCCTCCTCAGAGAACCCTGTAGGGCCTCTCAGAGCCCCATTCAGGGTGTGGCGGTCAGCTCTGCAGCTTTTGTAACTCAGCTCTGCTGGGGTAGGCAAAAGCCTTCCATGAAAATGTTTAAACCATAAATTATTGTATTTCAGTCTCTGACACCGGGGAGGACAAATCAACCGCCCATCCCATGGGCAACTCTTTAGGAAGTGCTCCAAGTGTCCCTCTGAAGCTCATCCCAGAGACCAGAAGCCAACAGGGATCCTGAGCCAGCTCTGCTGCCTTTGGCAGCACTTTGGCAAATGAGCTGCGGCAAGGGGGAGGCAGCAGTGACTGTGACTGCTGCAGGCGGGGCATGAAGGAAGGGCCATGGACGCAAGTGCTGAGATGTTCCAAAATCCAGGACAACTGGGAAGCAAGAAGGTCTCACAAGCACGAGTACGATGGAAGCCCTTTGTGTGAAGTTCCCTGAAGGAACTGCCAGGGGACTTGCTGCTCGGATCAGCAGTAGCAGAAGGCATCAGGATCTGCTCCTTTTCCTGGGTCTGTTTCAGGACACAGGCCCCGATGACCCCTGCTCCCACAAAGCCCTTGCCCATGGAGGCTGCAGGGCAAAAGCAATCCCACTGCAAAGAGAGGCTTTGCAGTTGAAGTCCACTTGTGTTTAGGGAATGGAGTTGAAGGAATGAATGACGCCCGTGCCAAAGCACCGGCAGGTAACCGGGGCTCTGAGAGGCAGAGCCTTTTGAGGGAAAGAGAGATCAGGCACTCACAGGCCTGAAACTCCTTCAGCTCTCTGCTTTAAATAAGAAAGCTGAGGAGAGGCAAACGCAGTCCTTTGAAAAAATATTGTCTAACAAATTCTGAGGGAATAAAAGTAGGTAACAACTTGGCCTTGTTGTCATATCCCGTGTCTTCTGCAGAGGAGACAATGGGATGTACAGCTTCCAGGAACACAAGGCATTGCATGGAACTGTGCACGTGCTCAGCAACTCAACCCTACTGGTGCACTTTGTAAGGACACAAACAGCAATTGGATCTACGTGCCCACCCATCAACAAAGCATAGTTAGCAGTAGGATCGAGGTCTCCACTCCCTGGGGAAAGCTTCCAGCATTTAGAATCTGGACCAGGCCACATCTGGCCCTGCCTGGGGGGGGCTGGCTCCAAGCCGGCTCCCTTGGTTCCTGGGCAGGCTCGGGGAGAAAACCAAGAGAAGAACGAAACCAGCTGTCCCCCCAGCAGAAGCTCTGGCACGTTGCTCGTGCAGCACTATCAGAGCCGGGCTACTCTCACAGCGCACTCGGAAGCCTCGTGGCCGCCAAAGGCGGAGGCACCGCAGGATTTCCCGGTTCCCGGCCGTGGCTCTGCAGGGCTTGGCTGGGACAGCTTCCCCCAGCTGATGTGCAGCTCTGGATGAACGGCAAAGCATTGGGGTACCTGGTGATGTATCTTCCTTAATCACCAGAGGCACCCTTTTGTAATAATGCTGAGGTGCGTTGCTTAGCTTACCCTTTCCTGACTCTTTTTTCCACTTTTGCATTACAGTAAATCACACTGTTCCTTCAGCTGGTGTCTGTGTCTGCATCTCTGATGCTCCCCACCATCAAAACAAACACACAGCCAGTTTAGCACGAGACCTGCCTCTCTGCCAGCCCACCTCTTGGCAAACAGCCCTGGTGGCCACCCCACAAATGAAATTCCCACTTTGCGACTTCATTTTCTGCAGGCAGGTGAGAAAAGAAGCCACTCCCAGCGCTGGACACCTCCAGAAACCAGCTGCTTTCAGCAGCCACAACCCTGAAATATCAATCTCCTTCCTTAAGCTGCCCACTGGGAGCTCCCAGCAAGAGGCCTTTTGTCCAAGGATACCCACAGAGGAGCTTGAGAAGGGAGCAGTTTGAAACGCAATTGCTTCAGAGTTTAAAGCTGCCTTTATCAAATGAGCACACACCAACCTGTGCCAAAGGGAAAGCAGGCAGGAAAGAGAAGCTCCTCTCCCACAACAGCAAACTCTGTGCTTCCTTCTGTTCCAGCTGGAGAGCGGAGGCCATGGGCTACAGCTCACTTTGGGAAGGAGCCCTGGGAATTGGCCTGATCTGGGACGGGAGCAAATGGAAGTTCCCCAAAAAGTAGGAAAAGATTCTCTGGAAGCATTACATTATGACAGTTGTTCTGGAGGAAAACAAAAAACAAAAACCAACAAAACAAACAAAACAACAAAAAAAAAAAAAAAAAACAACAAAAAAAAAAAAAAAAAAAAAAAAAACAAAAAAAAAAACCCCAAACCCCAAAAAACCCCACACGAGTAATTGAAGAATGTCAAAAAGTTCCCAGACTGAAATTTGTTTCCCAATACGACAACCCCAAAGTCTCTGGGGTGTGTCAGGAAGCTCAGGAATGTAGAGAGCATTTTGAGCAGACACTGGATAGAAGCAAGCTGCACAACCCTGCATACGTGCCTTATGGCAGAAACATGTTGCCCTTGGGAAACAATATGAAGAAGTTGGCCAAGATGTACCCCAGGAAAAGAGATGTGAAGCAAGATGTTCTAAGGATGTGAAGAGAAGATATGGGGCAGAATGTCCTGCTGACACTTTTGCCAATCTATGTACGTAACCAAACATAGGTTAGCTCTTTGTCGATACATAACACTTTGTAACCAGTTATATGTATTCTCGCGTTGCTGAACCCTGCATTACCATACAAATGTACCCTGAGATTTGCAATCAACTGAGCATTGATCATTATCTCCATGAAGATTGATCTCTGCCTCTGCAGGGCTCCTTTCTCTATTACCCCTCTCCTTTTCCCCGTCTCCCTCCCGTACACCTTTTTGCTCTATCTGGCGTCCGTACACTTTCTTTCTTTACAGGAACGAACCGGCAAGGCTTGGATGAACACCACTGGTGTCTGTCCCCCAGAGCACGAGCAGCTCCCCAACAAGGCTTCAAGACTAAGGGACAAAGCTTCCCCCTTCAGCTCTCCACAGCAGCTCTAGGAAGCCTCTCTCCACTGCAAGATCTTCTTGGTCAGTGTACAGTGACAAGAGTTGGCTGCAGGAGGCATCTGCATTGCAGCTCTCCCCAGATGGGGGGAAGAAAAAGAAGAGGTGATTCCTGTGGAAATAAAAAAGGCAACGCCGTTTGGGAAGACACCAGTGTGAGTTTGCTATGACTCTAGGCCAAAAATCCCTTGAAGAAAGCAACATCCATCCATGGGGCCCCACTTTGGCTTTGGTATCAATGCTGACAAAACTGCTGCCCCTTCCTGTTGCTGTAGCTGACTCCAATTCACGGGAGATGTGCCAACTCTGCCAAAGACAGGCAGACACAGTGAGATAAAACCAGCTAGTCTGCTGAAAAGGAGCCCAAATGAATGTGTGCGGGAGGGAGGGGCAGGTCCTAATCGCCCCTTTTCATCCTTTCCGCAGCCAAGACAGAGCAATGTCCTTCCTCTCTGTCACCGATGGTTACCCAGGCACGGGATGCAGCGTGGGGATAACCTGCCGTGCTGTGCCGAGCCGAGCCGAGCCGAGCCGAGCCGAGCCGAGCCGAGCCCGGCCCGCCCCGGAGCCGCCCCGCCCGCGCAGTGCCCGCAGCCGCGGCTGTGCCGCGCTCGTCCCCGCCCAGTCCGGCCCGCGCCGGGGCCGCGCTGGGCGCGCGCGGGCCCGAGCGCAGCGCTCCCCTCAGGCCGCGCGCCGCCGGCGCAGCCGCGGCCGTTGCGCCGCGGGCGTTGTGGCCGCAGTCGGCGATCGACGCCATGGCGGAGCTGCCGCTGCCCGCCGGGCTCAGCGCCGGCACCTTCCCCGCCAAGCTCTGGCGCCTGGTGAACAGCCCCCGCGTCCGCTCCGTGCGCTGGGACAGCCGCGCCCAGGGGCTGCTCCTCGACCGCTCCCTCTTGGAGCGGGAGCTGCTCAGCTCGGGCCACGCCCACAGGGGCCGTGGCCACGGGCCGGCCCCGGTGCCGCCCACCTTCAGGGCCACGCAGTTCCGCAGCTTCGTGCGGCAGCTCTACCGCTACGGCTTCCGCAAGGTGCCGGGCTGGCTCGGCTCGGCTGCGCCGGGCGATGCCGGGGCCTGGCTCCACTACAGCAACCCCTGCTTTCGCCGCGACCGCCCCGACCTCCTGCTCCGCATCAAGCGCCGGAGCGCGGCCAACAGGCCGCGGCCGGCGGCGGGCCGGGAGGGCCGCGGGCGCCCGCCCTGCGGCTCCCAGCAGCGCCCCGGGGCGCGGCCGCTGCAGGCGGCCGGGCGGCGCGGGCGCGGGCGCTTCACGCCGCTGCCCAGGGAGCGGCCGCCGCTGCCGGCCGGGCGCCCGCCCAGCGGCTTCCTCCTGCTGCACAGGGAGCGGACGCTGCCGGACGGGCGGGAGCTGCGCAGCCCCCGGCCCGGCCGCCTGCAGCAGCGCCCCGGGGAGCGGCCGCTGCTCGCCCGGCGCCCGCCCTGCGGCTTCCACCTGCTGCACAGGGAGCGGCCGCTGCCGGCCCGGCGGGAGGGGCCGAGCCGCTTCCAGGAGCTCTACGGGGAGCGGCCGCTGCCCGCCGAGCGGGAGGTGCTCGGCATCCCGCCCTGCCACTTGCTCGGGCTGCACGGGGAGCGGCCGCTGCCGCTCGGGCCGGAGGGGCCCCGCAGCCGCTCGCAGGAGCTCTACGGGGAGCAGCTGCCTCCGGCCGAGCGGGAGGTGCTCGCCATGCAGCCCTGCCGCTTCCAGCAGCTCCACAGGGAGCAGCAGCCCCCAGCCTGCGACTCGCGAGGTAGGAAAAGAGTTGTAGCCTTGTTTTTCCTAAAGGTCGTGAAAAGTGACCGTTTTCAAGTAGTTTTCCACAAGGCTCTGTCATAATGGCCAGAAGTTGTCAAGCCTACTAGGCAGGGGCAGCTAGGAGGCCAAAAGATTCTCTGCCTGCTTGTGCTGTGTGCTTCCCGTCATGTTTGATCCACAGCAGCGCTAGAGCTCTGTGTCCCACGGCCACGTTGTGGAGCCTGACCAATGTGTTTGGATTCGTGCAGCCACCCCGGGCACTTCAGGGCGCAGCGCTGCACCCGGCAGTGCAGCTTGTGCAGCATGGACGGCCTCCAGCTCAGCACAGAACGCCCCTGGGGAGGAGGAATGGCCACCGGCAGATCTGGGCCTTGCTGTGGAGAAGATGATTCGAGAGATCAGGAGGTCCCTGTCTGAAAGATCTCCCTCTGCGCAGGTAATTCCATTGGATGGGGATAAAAGGGGCTGGACTGAGCGCTTTTGAACCCTGTTACACGGCTGAGAAGCAGAGGCTTCTTTAATTGAACTTATTTCATCATGATTTAGTTATTGAATTATTCTTGGTAAAGAAAGATTTCTAAAAGAGGGGATGAAGAAGAAACGAAGAAGAGGTTTTACTTGCTGGGAAAGAGGAGAAGAGCGTTTGGAGAAGTGGCACTGAAGGCGCCAAGTGTCCTGTGTGGGGAGGGGCATGCCAGAGGTGCCTCTGTTGCAGCTGCAGCAGATGTGGGCTGTGCCTCTTTTGGGTGGGAAGGCCAAGGCAAAGCAAGGGCTGGGCTGCAGCTGCTGCTGCTGTGTGAGCCCTGCCGTGCGTGTAGGCGCTGCCAGAGCCGTGGCTGGGGCTGGGCTGCAGCTGCAGCTCCCTGTCCTTTTGCAGATTATTACACGTGTTGGCCAGAGAATGTCTCTCTCTCTGTTGGTGTGCTGACCCATTGCCTGCAGTACATTTGTGATTATGACTCAAGGGGCAGAGTGTGTTTTTTTGGATTTACCAATACCTTATTCTCAAGTGGCATGACTTTTGTCTTCTGTAAAGTCACACACGGCAGTTTAGAGGAGCATTTTATTCCATAATAAAAGGAAACATTGCAGGCTCGGAACCATCTTTAGAATCTTTAGGGTTCTGATGGACGGGCTATGGCAGAAGAGATGAATATTCCGGAACTGGTCACAGTGAGAATATCTTCGTGTCCAAAGTTAATTTGCTTCATTGTGAACATTTAGTTCCTCGGTGGAATAGAAACACTGCTTGGTTGTCTGGCTTTTCCGGTCTTTTGGGTTGCTTTTTTTTCCCTACCCTAACGATTTACAGATTTTTTGCCACTGATCGCAAATGCGATCGTGGAAATAGCCTGGGTGCAGAAATGTTTGCCTGGATGACACCCGTGGGGCAGCAGCAGAGGGCTCCGAGAAGCAGCACCTTGTGATGGGTTGTGTGAGCGGTTGGCTGGGGGTGCTGAGACGCCCAGGCAGAAATGTGTGCTTTGCCTGTGCGTTTGCAGCGCACAGCCCTGGGCAGGGCTGGCGGCGAGCTCTGCCCGTGCTGGCAGCAGGGCTGGCAGCAAGGAGAGCCCCTGGCTGTGTGCTGGCTGATTTCTCACAGCTCTGGGATAAGGCAGGGTCAGAGCGTGGGGGCACGTCCCCTGACTTGGTGTCTTCTGGTTTTGTGTGTTTGTGTTTTGTCTCAAAGGTCATTTTGTAGGAGCTTCACTTTCACCTTGGCCCCCTGAATCCTGAGTTTAAAAGGCTTGTCATGTGAACCGTGTGGGCAGTGTTCCCTCCTCTGTGCTCCATGGCCTTTGGGAGTGGAGAAGGAGAGTCATTGTATGCCCGATATGATTCCAGCAAAATCGTGAGTGATCTTTGGGTTCCTTTCTTTCTGTTTTTCTGCTCAGGACAATGTTGGTGTTGCCCCTGATTCTTCAGGAGGGGAGCCTGTGAACAGAGCTGCAGCAGAGGAAGCTGCATCTGGCAGCGAGAGCTGCAGGAACAGTTCGCAGGAGCCCGAGGAGCCTGGTAAGGACAGAGCCCACACTGGTTCAGAGAGCTGTGAGATGGCTGCTCTGGGCAGGGTTGGCGCTTCCTGGTGCCTTTAGTTCAAATCCTGCACTGGCACAACCTCCCCGAGCCCTGCCCTCCACGCTTCTCCAGAGGCTCTGACACCGAGTCCTCTGCTGGGGCGCGAGAGCAGGGAATAAACCTGACCTTGTGGGAGTTGCGTCGCCGAGCCGGGTGTCCCAGTTTTGTGCTGAAGTTGCTGGATAAATTTGCTGCAGGGTGCCAGGGGAGGCCAGGCTGAGCGACTCTTGAAGGAACAGGGGAAAAAAAGAGCAAAAAGTCAGGGCAGAAGTCCAAATCACTGACTGAATATAGTACCAGTCTGCTGGTATTGGTCCTGAGCCACAAGAAAAGCAAGGAGCACAACATCAGAGGCCACCCAATTGAAAAATCACAGTAACTCCAGTATCAGAAGGAAAAGCTTGAATGACCCCTGATTAGGGAGGCCTAAGAGGAGAGAAGGAGCACTTTGGATCCATTCCTTAGCCAAGCTGGTGCAGCCTGCAGGCCTCGTAGGGAGCTCTGTCCCTCCCAGCCCTTCCTGCCAGAGCTGCTGGTCGAGTTGGAGCAGCTGCTGCTCACTGCAGAGGGCAGTTTGTAGATGGCAGGTAATGGAGCCGGTTCATGACTCAGCTCCCAGCACCCTCAGCTTCAGCCATTTCAGTGAGAGGACTGAGGTCTCTCTGTCAGCACAGAGAAAGAACAAGGCTGCGCTTCCTTGTGGCAGCTGGGACAGTCTGTGTTTCAAGCTCTCTTGGGTGCCCTTTGCACTGCGGGGGCTGAGACTTTATCGAGATACTTCAGTGTTTTGAAGCCCACTTTGAACACTTGGAATGGGCCCTGTTCTTTTAAGGGCACATTGCTTCAAATTGCCAAGTGAGAGTCTGCCTTTCAGGCCATCTTTGACAGCCCCTGGTAGAAGGACAGTTGCTGCCCAAGGGAAAGGTGCAGAAGGGCCAATATTGACTGAGCGTTCCCTTTGCTCCCCAGATGCCGTGTGACCAACGTCTCCGGGAGGGCTGCCCTGCATGGCAGGAAGAGGCAGGGGAGAGCCTGTGACCATCGGGCAGGTAGAACTCCTCTGTTTGTAGATGTGTTTATAGAGTTCTGTGGTTCTATTTATTAGTGGTTATCGTTCCATTTGTAGATGATAGTGTTCACTTTATATGCACTTATATTGATAGATCTGTATAGTTAAATGTGGATATGTATATAGTTATAGATGGGCTGTAATTATATTTTATTATCTATTTACATTTATAGATTTTCAGGCTTAGATTTTGATATGTGTAGAGTAAAATATGTGTATATATATATAGATATATATACACACATATGTATGAAGTTAGCTTTATAAATGTGTATAGTTATATAGTAAGAGGAATAGGAATGTTTAAATGGAGAGATTGATGGATAGATTGCTGTTGGTGTAGGCCTAGGCTGCATTTGTAGCTCTTTCCCCCCTCGGCTGCCTTTTTCACTTTTTGCTTTTCCCCCGGTGCCCCCTTGTCCCTGTGCTGGGCCCGAGCTGGCGGCCGGGCCGGGCGGAGCAGCACTGGCAGCCCCGGCTGTCCCTGGAGCGGTGGGAGCTGCCGCTGGCCCCAGGCGCTGTCCCCTGAGGAGCTGCTGAAGGACGGTGAGACACAGAGGGGGCTGAGGGGGCGGTGGCGCTGAAGGGACGGTGACCCTGAGCTGCTGCTGCTGGGGCTGAGGGCTGTGGGGCAGCCGGGGGCCATGGTGGCGCTGAGGTGACAGGGAAGTGGCAGAGGCTCTGTGTCTCAGGGGACGGGATGGCTCAGAAGGGACTGAGGGGCGTGGGAGGACTGTGAGGGGCTGAAGAAACTGAAGGGGGCTGGGGGTTCACCCAGAGCATGGCGGGGCTGAGGGGGTGGAGGGGGCCAGCAGGGAGCACTGAGGGCTCCGGGGCTGCAGCCCTGCCAGGCTTTGGAAGCAATTCCAGAGCCTCCACTTTTTGCCACAGCTGCCATGAAGGCCTCGAGGACAGCCGGAGACTGACGGGAGCCAGCAGGGAGGAGCTGAAGGCCAAGAGCAAGAGCAGTGGACGGGGACCTGCTGCTGCCAGCCTGGAGAGAGCCCGGCTGAGGCCACAGGCCCGGGCAGGCAGGTGGGGCCGAGGGTGCCGTGGGCTGTGGCCGTGGGCACTGCCCGGCGGGGCAGGAGCGGACCCTGCCCGTGCTGGGGCTGCTCAGCGCAGCTGCCCCGGCTGGCACAGGGGCTGTCCTTGGGCAAGGCAGCTGTGCCGGCAGGGCCCGGGAGCTGTGCCGGCTCTGCCGGGCTGCCGGGGCTGCGGGACAGTCCCGCCGTGGCTGCGCTCAGCACAGCCTGGCCCGCTCGGCTGCTTTCTCTTTCTGACCCCCCTGGGGAGGCTCTGATGGAAGTGCAGCTGCTGCCAAGGGAAACGTCCCCGTACTCACTCAGCGTTCCCTTTGCTTGCCAGATGTCCCGTCTGCTGTCCCTGTCCAGGAGAGCTGCTCTGCACGGCAGGAGGAGACCGAGCGAGAGGCGTTGAGGATGGGGCAGCTGGGATCCCTCTGCTTTGAGCTCCATGTAGACATGTCTAGAACTGGATTATCCATTTGGATAGATATGTCTATCCATCTCCAGACATGTCTGTTATGTAGAAATGTCTAGAGATGGATTATCATTTGGATGTGCACGTTTGTGGGTTGCTGTTTGTATAGGACTGTTTCTGTAAGTGTGGTGTTTAGGGATGTACGCTCTGTATATATGTACGTGTATAGATACATATTTGTTTGTAATTACATCTATGTGTATATTTCTATCTAAGTATACATGGATGTTGTTACATCAGTGTTTAGTTCTGTTTCCTGTATATACAGTTGTGTTGCTATTAGTTCGTTTGTAGTTATATGTAATAAATTAAGTTGTTAAGTGCCTAATTGATCTTTGTGTATAGTGAGTTGTTGTGGAGGTTGGCAATAAATTTAGTTTTGTTAACTGAAGTTAGTATTTGTATATTTTTACACAGACTGGTTGTAATAATCTAATAAATTCCTGGTTTTAACCTAAAATGAGATTTGTATCGTTCTATATTGTCAACAATTGGGTGTAGCAATTTGTAATAAATGACATTCTTCAGCTGAAATCGATTCTTGTGTATTCGTGGATCAGCAGTGCGGCCGTAGCAAGAAATGCCATTTGTCAGCTGCGATGGGTGTTCTGTGATTTGTGCTAAATTGGTGTATTTTATTGAATCGTAAGAGAGGCAAAGAGAAATAGAGAGAAAAGAAAGGAGGAGAAAGAAGGCTGCATGGGTGGTGGGGGTTATGTGTGACAGCTTTATCACCCGTCCAAGGGTCCCACCGTGTCTCGCTGCTCTCCTCCATCCGGTCTCCTTGGTGGTGAGGGTCCCACACCACGCTGCCACACATCCTGACGAGTGAGGGATTCCCTGGATTCACACACGCTTTGGGCAGGTGGGAACGCCCAGGTGCCTCCCCTGTGGGGGGCCAGTTGGACACTGTCCCTTGCTGCACCGAGGGTCTGCGGCATCGTGCTGCAGGGCTCTGGTGCAGGGTGTGGGCACCCCTTTGGGGGCCCTTTGATGGGGCACATCACCCCCTCTGTTGTGGACAAGCTTTCCCCCGGTGAAGGGCCCCACAGCTGGGCTGCTCTGCCCAGCAGAGGATGGGCGGCCGCTGCCTCTCGCCAGAGGCTTTCCAACACTCCCCCAAAGCCTCTCTGCCCCCAGCTTTGCTGCCAGGGTCTGTGTGAACCTGGCAGTGAACCTGTGGTGATAGCCCTGGGGCTGTCATCTCCACCCTGAAGGCATTGGCTTGTGCTTCCTGAATGCCCCTGAGCTGTTACTTTATCTCCTCCTCCTCAGAGAACCCTGTAGGGCCTCTCAGAGCCCCATTCAGGGTGTGGCGGTCAGCTCTGCAGCTTTTGTAACTCAGCTCTGCTGGGGTAGGCAAAAGCCTTCCATGAAAATGTTTAAACCATAAATTATTGTATTTCAGTCTCTGACACCGGGGAGGACAAATCAACCGCCCATCCCATGGGCAACTCTTTAGGAAGTGCTCCAAGTGTCCCTCTGAAGCTCATCCCAGAGACCAGAAGCCAACAGGGATCCTGAGCCAGCTCTGCTGCCTTTGGCAGCACTTTGGCAAATGAGCTGCGGCAAGGGGGAGGCAGCAGTGACTGTGACTGCTGCAGGCGGGGCATGAAGGAAGGGCCATGGACGCAAGTGCTGAGATGTTCCAAAATCCAGGACAACTGGGAAGCAAGAAGGTCTCACAAGCACGAGTACGATGGAAGCCCTTTGTGTGAAGTTCCCTGAAGGAACTGCCAGGGGACTTGCTGCTCGGATCAGCAGTAGCAGAAGGCATCAGGATCTGCTCCTTTTCCTGGGTCTGTTTCAGGACACAGGCCCCGATGACCCCTGCTCCCACAAAGCCCTTGCCCATGGAGGCTGCAGGGCAAAAGCAATCCCACTGCAAAGAGAGGCTTTGCAGTTGAAGTCCACTTGTGTTTAGGGAATGGAGTTGAAGGAATGAATGACGCCCGTGCCAAAGCACCGGCAGGTAACCGGGGCTCTGAGAGGCAGAGCCTTTTGAGGGAAAGAGAGATCAGGCACTCACAGGCCTGAAACTCCTTCAGCTCTCTGCTTTAAATAAGAAAGCTGAGGAGAGGCAAACGCAGTCCTTTGAAAAAATATTGTCTAACAAATTCTGAGGGAATAAAAGTAGGTAACAACTTGGCCTTGTTGTCATATCCCGTGTCTTCTGCAGAGGAGACAATGGGATGTACAGCTTCCAGGAACACAAGGCATTGCATGGAACTGTGCACGTGCTCAGCAACTCAACCCTACTGGTGCACTTTGTAAGGACACAAACAGCAATTGGATCTACGTGCCCACCCATCAACAAAGCATAGTTAGCAGTAGGATCGAGGTCTCCACTCCCTGGGGAAAGCTTCCAGCATTTAGAATCTGGACCAGGCCACATCTGGCCCTGCCTGGGGGGGGCTGGCTCCAAGCCGGCTCCCTTGGTTCCTGGGCAGGCTCGGGGAGAAAACCAAGAGAAGAACGAAACCAGCTGTCCCCCCAGCAGAAGCTCTGGCACGTTGCTCGTGCAGCACTATCAGAGCCGAGCTACTCTCACAGCGCACTCGGAAGCCTCGTGGCCGCCAAAGGCGGAGGCACCGCAGGATTTCCCGGTTCCCGGCCGTGGCTCTGCAGGGCTTGGCTGGGACAGCTTCCCCCAGCTGATGTGCAGCTCTGGATGAACGGCAAAGCATTGGGGTACCTGGTGATGTATCTTCCTTAATCACCAGAGGCACCCTTTTGTAATAATGCTGAGGTGCGTTGCTTAGCTTACCCTTTCCTGACTCTTTTTTCCACTTTTGCATTACAGTAAATCACACTGTTCCTTCAGCTGGTGTCTGTGTCTGCATCTCTGATGCTCCCCACCATCAAAACAAACACACAGCCAGTTTAGCACGAGACCTGCCTCTCTGCCAGCCCACCTCTTGGCAAACAGCCCTGGTGGCCACCCCACAAATGAAATTCCCACTTTGCGACTTCATTTTCTGCAGGCAGGTGAGAAAAGAAGCCACTCCCAGCGCTGGACACCTCCAGAAACCAGCTGCTTTCAGCAGCCACAACCCTGAAATATCAATCTCCTTCCTTAAGCTGCCCACTGGGAGCTCCCAGCAAGAGGCCTTTTGTCCAAGGATACCCACAGAGGAGCTTGAGAAGGGAGCAGTTTGAAACGCAATTGCTTCAGAGTTTAAAGCTGCCTTTATCAAATGAGCACACACCAACCTGTGCCAAAGGGAAAGCAGGCAGGAAAGAGAAGCTCCTCTCCCACAACAGCAAACTCTGTGCTTCCTTCTGTTCCAGCTGGAGAGCGGAGGCCATGGGCTACAGCTCACTTTGGGAAGGAGCCCTGGGAATTGGCCTGATCTGGGACGGGAGCAAATGGAACTTCCCCAAAAAGTAGGAAAAGATTCTCTGGAAGCATTACATTATGACAGTTGTTCTGGAGGAAAACAAAAAACAAAAACCAACAAAACAAACAAAACAACAACAAAAAAAAAAAAAAACAAAAAAAAAAAAACAAAAAAAAAAAAAAAAAAAAACCCCAAACCCCAAAAAACCCCACACGAGTAATTGAAGAATGTCAAAAAGTTCCCAGACTGAAATTTGTTTCCCAATACGACAACCCCAAAGTCTCTGGGGTGTGTCAGGAAGCTCAGGAATGTAGAGAGCATTTTGAGCAGACACTGGATAGAAGCAAGCTGCACAACCCTGCATACGTGCCTTATGGCAGAAACATGTTGCCCTTGGGAAACAATATGAAGAAGTTGGCCAAGATGTACCCCAGGAAAAGAGATGTGAAGCAAGATGTTCTAAGGATGTGAAGAGAAGATATGGGGCAGAATGTCCTGCTGACACTTTTGCCAATCTATGTACGTAACCAAACATAGGTTAGCTCTTTGTCGATACATAACACTTTGTAACCAGTTATATGTATTCTCGCGTTGCTGAACCCTGCATTACCATACAAATGTACCCTGAGATTTGCAATCAACTGAGCATTGATCATTATCTCCATGAAGATTGATCTCTGCCTCTGCAGGGCTCCTTTCTCTATTACCCCTCTCCTTTTCCCCGTCTCCCTCCCGTACACCTTTTTGCTCTATCTGGCGTCCGTACACTTTCTTTCTTTACAGGAACGAACCGGCAAGGCTTGGATGAACACCACTGGTGTCTGTCCCCCAGAGCACGAGCAGCTCCCCAACAAGGCTTCAAGACTAAGGGACAAAGCTTCCCCCTTCAGCTCTCCACAGCAGCTCTAGGAAGCCTCTCTCCACTGCAAGATCTTCTTGGTCAGTGTACAGTGACAAGAGTTGGCTGCAGGAGGCATCTGCATTGCAGCTCTCCCCAGATGGGGGGAAGAAAAAGAAGAGGTGATTCCTGTGGAAATAAAAAAGGCAACGCCGTTTGGGAAGACACCAGTGTGAGTTTGCTATGACTCTAGGCCAAAAATCCCTTGAAGAAAGCAACATCCATCCATGGGGCCCCACTTTGGCTTTGGTATCAATGCTGACAAAACTGCTGCCCCTTCCTGTTGCTGTAGCTGACTCCAATTCACGGGAGATGTGCCAACTCTGCCAAAGACAGGCAGACACAGTGAGATAAAACCAGCTAGTCTGCTGAAAAGGAGCCCAAATGAATGTGTGCGGGAGGGAGGGGCAGGTCCTAATCGCCCCTTTTCATCCTTTCCGCAGTCAAGACAGAGCAATGTCCTTCCTCTCTGTCACCGATGGTTACCCAGGCACGGGATGCAGCGTGGGGATAACCTGCCGTGCTGTGCCGCGCCAAGCCGAGCCGAGCCGAGCCGAGCCGAGCCGAGCCCGGCCCGCCCCGGAGCCGCCCCGCCCGCGCAGTGCCCGCAGCCGCGGCTGTGCCGCGCTCGTCCCCGCCCGGTCCGGGTCGCGCCGGGGCCGCGCTGGGCGCGCGCGGGCCCGAGCGCAGCGCTCCCCTCAGGCCGCGCGCCGCCGGCGCAGCCGCGGCCGTTGCGCCGCGGGCGTTGTGGCCGCAGTCGGCGATCGACGCCATGGCGGAGCTGCCGCTGCCCGCCGGGCTCAGCGCCGGCACCTTCCCCGCCAAGCTCTGGCGCCTGGTGAACAGCCCCCGCGTCCGCTCCGTGCGCTGGGACAGCCGCGCCCAGGGGCTGCTCCTCGACCGCTCCCTCTTGGAGCGGGAGCTGCTCAGCTCGGGCCACGCCCACAGGGGCCGTGGCCACGGGCCGGCCCCGGTGCCGCCCACCTTCAGGGCCACGCAGTTCCGCAGCTTCGTGCGGCAGCTCTACCGCTACGGCTTCCGCAAGGTGCCGGGCTGGCTCGGCTCGGCTGCGCCGGGCGATGCCGGGGCCTGGCTCCACTACAGCAACCCCTGCTTTCGCCGCGACCGCCCCGACCTCCTGCTCCGCATCAAGCGCCGGAGCGCGGCCAACAGGCCGCGGCCGGCGGCGGGCCGGGAGGGCCGCGGGCGCCCGCCCTGCGGCTCCCAGCAGCGCCCCGGGGCGCGGCCGCTGCAGGCGGCCGGGCGGCGCGGGCGCGGGCGCTTCACGCCGCTGCCCAGGGAGCGGCCGCCGCTGCCGGCCGGGCGCCCGCCCAGCGGCTTCCTCCTGCTGCACAGGGAGCGGACGCTGCCGGACGGGCGGGAGCTGCGCAGCCCCCGGCCCGGCCGCCTGCAGCAGCGCCCCGGGGAGCGGCCGCTGCTCGCCCGGCGCCCGCCCTGCGGCTTCCACCTGCTGCACAGGGAGCGGCCGCTGCCGGCCCGGCGGGAGGGGCCGAGCCGCTTCCAGGAGCTCTACGGGGAGCGGCCGCTGCCCGCCGAGCGGGAGGTGCTCGGCATCCCGCCCTGCCACTTGCTCGGGCTGCACGGGGAGCGGCCGCTGCCGCTCGGGCCGGAGGGGCCCCGCAGCCGCTCGCAGGAGCTCTACGGGGAGCAGCTGCCTCCGGCCGAGCGGGAGGTGCTCGCCATGCAGCCCTGCCGCTTCCAGCAGCTCCACAGGGAGCAGCAGCCCCCAGCCTGCGACTCGCGAGGTAGGAAAAGAGTTGTAGCCTTGTTTTTCCTAAAGGTCGTGAAAAGTGACCGTTTTCAAGTAGTTTTCCACAAGGCTCTGTCATAATGGCCAGAAGTTGTCAAGCCTACTAGGCAGGGGCAGCTAGGAGGCCAAAAGATTCTCTGCCTGCTTGTGCTGTGTGCTTCCCGTCATGTTTGATCCACAGCAGCGCTAGAGCTCTGTGTCCCACGGCCACGTTGTGGAGCCTGACCAATGTGTTTGGATTCGTGCAGCCACCCCGGGCACTTCAGGGCGCAGCGCTGCACCCGGCAGTGCAGCTTGTGCAGCATGGACGGCCTCCAGCTCAGCACAGAACGCCCCTGGGGAGGAGGAATGGCCACCGGCAGATCTGGGCCTTGCTGTGGAGAAGATGATTCGAGAGATCAGGAGGTCCCTGTCTGAAAGATCTCCCTCTGCGCAGGTAATTCCATTGGATGGGGATAAAAGGGGCTGGACTGAGCGCTTTTGAACCCTGTTACACGGCTGAGAAGCAGAGGCTTCTTTAATTGAACTTATTTCATCATGATTTAGTTATTGAATTATTCTTGGTAAAGAAAGATTTCTAAAAGAGGGGATGAAGAAGAAACGAAGAAGAGGTTTTACTTGCTGGGAAAGAGGAGAAGAGCGTTTGGAGAAGTGGCACTGAAGGCGCCAAGTGTCCTGTGTGGGGAGGGGCATGCCAGAGGTGCCTCTGTTGCAGCTGCAGCAGATGTGGGCTGTGCCTCTTTTGGGTGGGAAGGCCAAGGCAAAGCAAGGGCTGGGCTGCAGCTGCTGCTGCTGTGTGAGCCCTGCCGTGCGTGTAGGCGCTGCCAGAGCCGTGGCTGGGGCTGGGCTGCAGCTGCAGCTCCCTGTCCTTTTGCAGATTATTACACGTGTTGGCCAGAGAATGTCTCTCTCTCTGTTGGTGTGCTGACCCATTGCCTGCAGTACATTTGTGATTATGACTCAAGGGGCAGAGTGTGTTTTTTTGGATTTACCAATACCTTATTCTCAAGTGGCATGACTTTTGTCTTCTGTAAAGTCACACACGGCAGTTTAGAGGAGCATTTTATTCCATAATAAAAGGAAACATTGCAGGCTCGGAACCATCTTTAGAATCTTTAGGGTTCTGATGGACGGGCTATGGCAGAAGAGATGAATATTCCGGAACTGGTCACAGTGAGAATATCTTCGTGTCCAAAGTTAATTTGCTTCATTGTGAACATTTAGTTCCTCGGTGGAATAGAAACACTGCTTGGTTGTCTGGCTTTTCCGGTCTTTTGGGTTGCTTTTTTTTCCCTACCCTAACGATTTACAGATTTTTTGCCACTGATCGCAAATGCGATCGTGGAAATAGCCTGGGTGCAGAAATGTTTGCCTGGATGACACCCGTGGGGCAGCAGCAGAGGGCTCCGAGAAGCAGCACCTTGTGATGGGTTGTGTGAGCGGTTGGCTGGGGGTGCTGAGACGCCCAGGCAGAAATGTGTGCTTTGCCTGTGCGTTTGCAGCGCACAGCCCTGGGCAGGGCTGGCGGCGAGCTCTGCCCGTGCTGGCAGCAGGGCTGGCAGCAAGGAGAGCCCCTGGCTGTGTGCTGGCTGATTTCTCACAGCTCTGGGATAAGGCAGGGTCAGAGCGTGGGGGCACGTCCCCTGACTTGGTGTCTTCTGGTTTTGTGTGTTTGTGTTTTGTCTCAAAGGTCATTTTGTAGGAGCTTCACTTTCACCTTGGCCCCCTGAATCCTGAGTTTAAAAGGCTTGTCATGTGAACCGTGTGGGCAGTGTTCCCTCCTCTGTGCTCCATGGCCTTTGGGAGTGGAGAAGGAGAGTCATTGTATGCCCGATATGATTCCAGCAAAATCGTGAGTGATCTTTGGGTTCCTTTCTTTCTGTTTTTCTGCTCAGGACAATGTTGGTGTTGCCCCTGATTCTTCAGGAGGGGAGCCTGTGAACAGAGCTGCAGCAGAGGAAGCTGCATCTGGCAGCGAGAGCTGCAGGAACAGTTCGCAGGAGCCCGAGGAGCCTGGTAAGGACAGAGCCCACACTGGTTCAGAGAGCTGTGAGATGGCTGCTCTGGGCAGGGTTGGCGCTTCCTGGTGCCTTTAGTTCAAATCCTGCACTGGCACAACCTCCCCGAGCCCTGCCCTCCACGCTTCTCCAGAGGCTCTGACACCGAGTCCTCTGCTGGGGCGCGAGAGCAGGGAATAAACCTGACCTTGTGGGAGTTGCGTCGCCGAGCCGGGTGTCCCAGTTTTGTGCTGAAGTTGCTGGATAAATTTGCTGCAGGGTGCCAGGGGAGGCCAGGCTGAGCGACTCTTGAAGGAACAGGGGAAAAAAAGAGCAAAAAGTCAGGGCAGAAGTCCAAATCACTGACTGAATATAGTACCAGTCTGCTGGTATTGGTCCTGAGCCACAAGAAAAGCAAGGAGCACAACATCAGAGGCCACCCAATTGAAAAATCACAGTAACTCCAGTATCAGAAGGAAAAGCTTGAATGACCCCTGATTAGGGAGGCCTAAGAGGAGAGAAGGAGCACTTTGGATCCATTCCTTAGCCAAGCTGGTGCAGCCTGCAGGCCTCGTAGGGAGCTCTGTCCCTCCCAGCCCTTCCTGCCAGAGCTGCTGGTCGAGTTGGAGCAGCTGCTGCTCACTGCAGAGGGCAGTTTGTAGATGGCAGGTAATGGAGCCGGTTCATGACTCAGCTCCCAGCACCCTCAGCTTCAGCCATTTCAGTGAGAGGACTGAGGTCTCTCTGTCAGCACAGAGAAAGAACAAGGCTGCGCTTCCTTGTGGCAGCTGGGACAGTCTGTGTTTCAAGCTCTCTTGGGTGCCCTTTGCACTGCGGGGGCTGAGACTTTATCGAGATACTTCAGTGTTTTGAAGCCCACTTTGAACACTTGGAATGGGCCCTGTTCTTTTAAGGGCACATTGCTTCAAATTGCCAAGTGAGAGTCTGCCTTTCAGGCCATCTTTGACAGCCCCTGGTAGAAGGACAGTTGCTGCCCAAGGGAAAGGTGCAGAAGGGCCAATATTGACTGAGCGTTCCCTTTGCTCCCCAGATGCCGTGTGACCA
Organism: Setophaga petechia; assembly: GCA_024362935.1. Taxonomy (NCBI): domain Eukaryota; kingdom Metazoa; phylum Chordata; class Aves; order Passeriformes; family Parulidae; genus Setophaga; species Setophaga petechia. The sequence goes on from JANCRA010000274.1 coordinate 97,430, forward strand.
ACGTCTCCGGGAGGGCTGCCCTGCATGGCAGGAAGAGGCAGGGGAGAGCCTGTGACCATCGGGCAGGTAGAACTCCTCTGTTTGTAGATGTGTTTATAGAGTTCTGTGGTTCTATTTATTAGTGGTTATCGTTCCATTTGTAGATGATAGTGTTCACTTTATATGCACTTATATTGATAGATCTGTATAGTTAAATGTGGATATGTATATAGTTATAGATGGGCTGTAATTATATTTTATTATCTATTTACATTTATAGATTTTCAGGCTTAGATTTTGATATGTGTAGAGTAAAATATGTGTATATATATATAGATATATATACACACATATGTATGAAGTTAGCTTTATAAATGTGTATAGTTATATAGTAAGAGGAATAGGAATGTTTAAATGGAGAGATTGATGGATAGATTGCTGTTGGTGTAGGCCTAGGCTGCATTTGTAGCTCTTTCCCCCCTCGGCTGCCTTTTTCACTTTTTGCTTTTCCCCCGGTGCCCCCTTGTCCCTGTGCTGGGCCCGAGCTGGCGGCCGGGCCGGGCGGAGCAGCACTGGCAGCCCCGGCTGTCCCTGGAGCGGTGGGAGCTGCCGCTGGCCCCAGGCGCTGTCCCCTGAGGAGCTGCTGAAGGACGGTGAGACACAGAGGGGGCTGAGGGGGCGGTGGCGCTGAAGGGACGGTGACCCTGAGCTGCTGCTGCTGGGGCTGAGGGCTGTGGGGCAGCCGGGGGCCATGGTGGCGCTGAGGTGACAGGGAAGTGGCAGAGGCTCTGTGTCTCAGGGGACGGGATGGCTCAGAAGGGACTGAGGGGCGTGGGAGGACTGTGAGGGGCTGAAGAAACTGAAGGGGGCTGGGGGTTCACCCAGAGCATGGCGGGGCTGAGGGGGTGGAGGGGGCCAGCAGGGAGCACTGAGGGCTCCGGGGCTGCAGCCCTGCCAGGCTTTGGAAGCAATTCCAGAGCCTCCACTTTTTGCCACAGCTGCCATGAAGGCCTCGAGGACAGCCGGAGACTGACGGGAGCCAGCAGGGAGGAGCTGAAGGCCAAGAGCAAGAGCAGTGGACGGGGACCTGCTGCTGCCAGCCTGGAGAGAGCCCGGCTGAGGCCACAGGCCCGGGCAGGCAGGTGGGGCCGAGGGTGCCGTGGGCTGTGGCCGTGGGCACTGCCCGGCGGGGCAGGAGCGGACCCTGCCCGTGCTGGGGCTGCTCAGCGCAGCTGCCCCGGCTGGCACAGGGGCTGTCCTTGGGCAAGGCAGCTGTGCCGGCAGGGCCCGGGAGCTGTGCCGGCTCTGCCGGGCTGCCGGGGCTGCGGGACAGTCCCGCCGTGGCTGCGCTCAGCACAGCCTGGCCCGCTCGGCTGCTTTCTCTTTCTGACCCCCCTGGGGAGGCTCTGATGGAAGTGCAGCTGCTGCCAAGGGAAACGTCCCCGTACTCACTCAGCGTTCCCTTTGCTTGCCAGATGTCCCGTCTGCTGTCCCTGTCCAGGAGAGCTGCTCTGCACGGCAGGAGGAGACCGAGCGAGAGGCGTTGAGGATGGGGCAGCTGGGATCCCTCTGCTTTGAGCTCCATGTAGACATGTCTAGAACTGGATTATCCATTTGGATAGATATGTCTATCCATCTCCAGACATGTCTGTTATGTAGAAATGTCTAGAGATGGATTATCATTTGGATGTGCACGTTTGTGGGTTGCTGTTTGTATAGGACTGTTTCTGTAAGTGTGGTGTTTAGGGATGTACGCTCTGTATATATGTACGTGTATAGATACATATTTGTTTGTAATTACATCTATGTGTATATTTCTATCTAAGTATACATGGATGTTGTTACATCAGTGTTTAGTTCTGTTTCCTGTATATACAGTTGTGTTGCTATTAGTTCGTTTGTAGTTATATGTAATAAATTAAGTTGTTAAGTGCCTAATTGATCTTTGTGTATAGTGAGTTGTTGTGGAGGTTGGCAATAAATTTAGTTTTGTTAACTGAAGTTAGTATTTGTATATTTTTACACAGACTGGTTGTAATAATCTAATAAATTCCTGGTTTTAACCTAAAATGAGATTTGTATCGTTCTATATTGTCAACAATTGGGTGTAGCAATTTGTAATAAATGACATTCTTCAGCTGAAATCGATTCTTGTGTATTCGTGGATCAGCAGTGCGGCCGTAGCAAGAAATGCCATTTGTCAGCTGCGATGGGTGTTCTGTGATTTGTGCTAAATTGGTGTATTTTATTGAATCGTAAGAGAGGCAAAGAGAAATAGAGAGAAAAGAAAGGAGGAGAAAGAAGGCTGCATGGGTGGTGGGGGTTATGTGTGACAGCTTTATCACCCGTCCAAGGGTCCCACCGTGTCTCGCTGCTCTCCTCCATCCGGTCTCCTTGGTGGTGAGGGTCCCACACCACGCTGCCACACATCCTGACGAGTGAGGGATTCCCTGGATTCACACACGCTTTGGGCAGGTGGGAACGCCCAGGTGCCTCCCCTGTGGGGGGCCAGTTGGACACTGTCCCTTGCTGCACCGAGGGTCTGCGGCATCGTGCTGCAGGGCTCTGGTGCAGGGTGTGGGCACCCCTTTGGGGGCCCTTTGATGGGGCACATCACCCCCTCTGTTGTGGACAAGCTTTCCCCCGGTGAAGGGCCCCACAGCTGGGCTGCTCTGCCCAGCAGAGGATGGGCGGCCGCTGCCTCTCGCCAGAGGCTTTCCAACACTCCCCCAAAGCCTCTCTGCCCCCAGCTTTGCTGTCAGGGTCTGTGTGAACCTGGCAGTGAACCTGTGGTGATAGCCCTGGGGCTGTCATCTCCACCCTGAAGGCATTGGCTTGTGCTTCCTGAATGCCCCTGAGCTGTTACTTTATCTCCTCCTCCTCAGAGAACCCTGTAGGGCCTCTCAGAGCCCCATTCAGGGTGTGGCGGTCAGCTCTGCAGCTTTTGTAACTCAGCTCTGCTGGGGTAGGCAAAAGCCTTCCATGAAAATGTTTAAACCATAAATTATTGTATTTCAGTCTCTGACACCGGGGAGGACAAATCAACCGCCCATCCCATGGGCAACTCTTTAGGAAGTGCTCCAAGTGTCCCTCTGAAGCTCATCCCAGAGACCAGAAGCCAACAGGGATCCTGAGCCAGCTCTGCTGCCTTTGGCAGCACTTTGGCAAATGAGCTGCGGCAAGGGGGAGGCAGCAGTGACTGTGACTGCTGCAGGCGGGGCATGAAGGAAGGGCCATGGACGCAAGTGCTGAGATGTTCCAAAATCCAGGACAACTGGGAAGCAAGAAGGTCTCACAAGCACGAGTACGATGGAAGCCCTTTGTGTGAAGTTCCCTGAAGGAACTGCCAGGGGACTTGCTGCTCGGATCAGCAGTAGCAGAAGGCATCAGGATCTGCTCCTTTTCCTGGGTCTGTTTCAGGACACAGGCCCCGATGACCCCTGCTCCCACAAAGCCCTTGCCCATGGAGGCTGCAGGGCAAAAGCAATCCCACTGCAAAGAGAGGCTTTGCAGTTGAAGTCCACTTGTGTTTAGGGAATGGAGTTGAAGGAATGAATGACGCCCGTGCCAAAGCACCGGCAGGTAACCGGGGCTCTGAGAGGCAGAGCCTTTTGAGGGAAAGAGAGATCAGGCACTCACAGGCCTGAAACTCCTTCAGCTCTCTGCTTTAAATAAGAAAGCTGAGGAGAGGCAAACGCAGTCCTTTGAAAAAATATTGTCTAACAAATTCTGAGGGAATAAAAGTAGGTAACAACTTGGCCTTGTTGTCATATCCCGTGTCTTCTGCAGAGGAGACAATGGGATGTACAGCTTCCAGGAACACAAGGCATTGCATGGAACTGTGCACGTGCTCAGCAACTCAACCCTACTGGTGCACTTTGTAAGGACACAAACAGCAATTGGATCTACGTGCCCACCCATCAACAAAGCATAGTTAGCAGTAGGATCGAGGTCTCCACTCCCTGGGGAAAGCTTCCAGCATTTAGAATCTGGACCAGGCCACATCTGGCCCTGCCTGGGGGGGGCTGGCTCCAAGCCGGCTCCCTTGGTTCCTGGGCAGGCTCGGGGAGAAAACCAAGAGAAGAACGAAACCAGCTGTCCCCCCAGCAGAAGCTCTGGCACGTTGCTCGTGCAGCACTATCAGAGCCGGGCTACTCTCACAGCGCACTCGGAAGCCTCGTGGCCGCCAAAGGCGGAGGCACCGCAGGATTTCCCGGTTCCCGGCCGTGGCTCTGCAGGGCTTGGCTGGGACAGCTTCCCCCAGCTGATGTGCAGCTCTGGATGAACGGCAAAGCATTGGGGTACCTGGTGATGTATCTTCCTTAATCACCAGAGGCACCCTTTTGTAATAATGCTGAGGTGCGTTGCTTAGCTTACCCTTTCCTGACTCTTTTTTCCACTTTTGCATTACAGTAAATCACACTGTTCCTTCAGCTGGTGTCTGTGTCTGCATCTCTGATGCTCCCCACCATCAAAACAAACACACAGCCAGTTTAGCACGAGACCTGCCTCTCTGCCAGCCCACCTCTTGGCAAACAGCCCTGGTGGCCACCCCACAAATGAAATTCCCACTTTGCGACTTCATTTTCTGCAGGCAGGTGAGAAAAGAAGCCACTCCCAGCGCTGGACACCTCCAGAAACCAGCTGCTTTCAGCAGCCACAACCCTGAAATATCAATCTCCTTCCTTAAGCTGCCCACTGGGAGCTCCCAGCAAGAGGCCTTTTGTCCAAGGATACCCACAGAGGAGCTTGAGAAGGGAGCAGTTTGAAACGCAATTGCTTCAGAGTTTAAAGCTGCCTTTATCAAATGAGCACACACCAACCTGTGCCAAAGGGAAAGCAGGCAGGAAAGAGAAGCTCCTCTCCCACAACAGCAAACTCTGTGCTTCCTTCTGTTCCAGCTGGAGAGCGGAGGCCATGGGCTACAGCTCACTTTGGGAAGGAGCCCTGGGAATTGGCCTGATCTGGGACGGGAGCAAATGGAAGTTCCCCAAAAAGTAGGAAAAGATTCTCTGGAAGCATTACATTATGACAGTTGTTCTGGAGGAAAACAAAAAACAAAAACCAACAAAACAAACAAAACAACAAAAAAAAAAAAAAAAACAACAAAAAAAAAACAAAAAAAAAAAAAACAAAAAAAAAAACCCCAAACCCCAAAAAACCCCACACGAGTAATTGAAGAATGTCAAAAAGTTCCCAGACTGAAATTTGTTTCCCAATACGACAACCCCAAAGTCTCTGGGGTGTGTCAGGAAGCTCAGGAATGTAGAGAGCATTTTGAGCAGACACTGGATAGAAGCAAGCTGCACAACCCTGCATACGTGCCTTATGGCAGAAACATGTTGCCCTTGGGAAACAATATGAAGAAGTTGGCCAAGATGTACCCCAGGAAAAGAGATGTGAAGCAAGATGTTCTAAGGATGTGAAGAGAAGATATGGGGCAGAATGTCCTGCTGACACTTTTGCCAATCTATGTACGTAACCAAACATAGGTTAGCTCTTTGTCGATACATAACACTTTGTAACCAGTTATATGTATTCTCGCGTTGCTGAACCCTGCATTACCATACAAATGTACCCTGAGATTTGCAATCAACTGAGCATTGATCATTATCTCCATGAAGATTGATCTCTGCCTCTGCAGGGCTCCTTTCTCTATTACCCCTCTCCTTTTCCCCGTCTCCCTCCCGTACACCTTTTTGCTCTATCTGGCGTCCGTACACTTTCTTTCTTTACAGGAACGAACCGGCAAGGCTTGGATGAACACCACTGGTGTCTGTCCCCCAGAGCACGAGCAGCTCCCCAACAAGGCTTCAAGACTAAGGGACAAAGCTTCCCCCTTCAGCTCTCCACAGCAGCTCTAGGAAGCCTCTCTCCACTGCAAGATCTTCTTGGTCAGTGTACAGTGACAAGAGTTGGCTGCAGGAGGCATCTGCATTGCAGCTCTCCCCAGATGGGGGGAAGAAAAAGAAGAGGTGATTCCTGTGGAAATAAAAAAGGCAACGCCGTTTGGGAAGACACCAGTGTGAGTTTGCTATGACTCTAGGCCAAAAATCCCTTGAAGAAAGCAACATCCATCCATGGGGCCCCACTTTGGCTTTGGTATCAATGCTGACAAAACTGCTGCCCCTTCCTGTTGCTGTAGCTGACTCCAATTCACGGGAGATGTGCCAACTCTGCCAAAGACAGGCAGACACAGTGAGATAAAACCAGCTAGTCTGCTGAAAAGGAGCCCAAATGAATGTGTGCGGGAGGGAGGGGCAGGTCCTAATCGCCCCTTTTCATCCTTTCCGCAGCCAAGACAGAGCAATGTCCTTCCTCTCTGTCACCGATGGTTACCCAGGCACGGGATGCAGCGTGGGGATAACCTGCCGTGCTGTGCCGAGCCGAGCCGAGCCGAGCCGAGCCGAGCCGAGCCGAGCCCGGCCCGCCCCGGAGCCGCCCCGCCCGCGCAGTGCCCGCAGCCGCGGCTGTGCCGCGCTCGTCCCCGCCCAGTCCGGCCCGCGCCGGGGCCGCGCTGGGCGCGCGCGGGCCCGAGCGCAGCGCTCCCCTCAGGCCGCGCGCCGCCGGCGCAGCCGCGGCCGTTGCGCCGCGGGCGTTGTGGCCGCAGTCGGCGATCGACGCCATGGCGGAGCTGCCGCTGCCCGCCGGGCTCAGCGCCGGCACCTTCCCCGCCAAGCTCTGGCGCCTGGTGAACAGCCCCCGCGTCCGCTCCGTGCGCTGGGACAGCCGCGCCCAGGGGCTGCTCCTCGACCGCTCCCTCTTGGAGCGGGAGCTGCTCAGCTCGGGCCACGCCCACAGGGGCCGTGGCCACGGGCCGGCCCCGGTGCCGCCCACCTTCAGGGCCACGCAGTTCCGCAGCTTCGTGCGGCAGCTCTACCGCTACGGCTTCCGCAAGGTGCCGGGCTGGCTCGGCTCGGCTGCGCCGGGCGATGCCGGGGCCTGGCTCCACTACAGCAACCCCTGCTTTCGCCGCGACCGCCCCGACCTCCTGCTCCGCATCAAGCGCCGGAGCGCGGCCAACAGGCCGCGGCCGGCGGCGGGCCGGGAGGGCCGCGGGCGCCCGCCCTGCGGCTCCCAGCAGCGCCCCGGGGCGCGGCCGCTGCAGGCGGCCGGGCGGCGCGGGCGCGGGCGCTTCACGCCGCTGCCCAGGGAGCGGCCGCCGCTGCCGGCCGGGCGCCCGCCCAGCGGCTTCCTCCTGCTGCACAGGGAGCGGACGCTGCCGGACGGGCGGGAGCTGCGCAGCCCCCGGCCCGGCCGCCTGCAGCAGCGCCCCGGGGAGCGGCCGCTGCTCGCCCGGCGCCCGCCCTGCGGCTTCCACCTGCTGCACAGGGAGCGGCCGCTGCCGGCCCGGCGGGAGGGGCCGAGCCGCTTCCAGGAGCTCTACGGGGAGCGGCCGCTGCCCGCCGAGCGGGAGGTGCTCGGCATCCCGCCCTGCCACTTGCTCGGGCTGCACGGGGAGCGGCCGCTGCCGCTCGGGCCGGAGGGGCCCCGCAGCCGCTCGCAGGAGCTCTACGGGGAGCAGCTGCCTCCGGCCGAGCGGGAGGTGCTCGCCATGCAGCCCTGCCGCTTCCAGCAGCTCCACAGGGAGCAGCAGCCCCCAGCCTGCGACTCGCGAGGTAGGAAAAGAGTTGTAGCCTTGTTTTTCCTAAAGGTCGTGAAAAGTGACCGTTTTCAAGTAGTTTTCCACAAGGCTCTGTCATAATGGCCAGAAGTTGTCAAGCCTACTAGGCAGGGGCAGCTAGGAGGCCAAAAGATTCTCTGCCTGCTTGTGCTGTGTGCTTCCCGTCATGTTTGATCCACAGCAGCGCTAGAGCTCTGTGTCCCACGGCCACGTTGTGGAGCCTGACCAATGTGTTTGGATTCGTGCAGCCACCCCGGGCACTTCAGGGCGCAGCGCTGCACCCGGCAGTGCAGCTTGTGCAGCATGGACGGCCTCCAGCTCAGCACAGAACGCCCCTGGGGAGGAGGAATGGCCACCGGCAGATCTGGGCCTTGCTGTGGAGAAGATGATTCGAGAGATCAGGAGGTCCCTGTCTGAAAGATCTCCCTCTGCGCAGGTAATTCCATTGGATGGGGATAAAAGGGGCTGGACTGAGCGCTTTTGAACCCTGTTACACGGCTGAGAAGCAGAGGCTTCTTTAATTGAACTTATTTCATCATGATTTAGTTATTGAATTATTCTTGGTAAAGAAAGATTTCTAAAAGAGGGGATGAAGAAGAAACGAAGAAGAGGTTTTACTTGCTGGGAAAGAGGAGAAGAGCGTTTGGAGAAGTGGCACTGAAGGCGCCAAGTGTCCTGTGTGGGGAGGGGCATGCCAGAGGTGCCTCTGTTGCAGCTGCAGCAGATGTGGGCTGTGCCTCTTTTGGGTGGGAAGGCCAAGGCAAAGCAAGGGCTGGGCTGCAGCTGCTGCTGCTGTGTGAGCCCTGCCGTGCGTGTAGGCGCTGCCAGAGCCGTGGCTGGGGCTGGGCTGCAGCTGCAGCTCCCTGTCCTTTTGCAGATTATTACACGTGTTGGCCAGAGAATGTCTCTCTCTCTGTTGGTGTGCTGACCCATTGCCTGCAGTACATTTGTGATTATGACTCAAGGGGCAGAGTGTGTTTTTTTGGATTTACCAATACCTTATTCTCAAGTGGCATGACTTTTGTCTTCTGTAAAGTCACACACGGCAGTTTAGAGGAGCATTTTATTCCATAATAAAAGGAAACATTGCAGGCTCGGAACCATCTTTAGAATCTTTAGGGTTCTGATGGACGGGCTATGGCAGAAGAGATGAATATTCCGGAACTGGTCACAGTGAGAATATCTTCGTGTCCAAAGTTAATTTGCTTCATTGTGAACATTTAGTTCCTCGGTGGAATAGAAACACTGCTTGGTTGTCTGGCTTTTCCGGTCTTTTGGGTTGCTTTTTTTTCCCTACCCTAACGATTTACAGATTTTTTGCCACTGATCGCAAATGCGATCGTGGAAATAGCCTGGGTGCAGAAATGTTTGCCTGGATGACACCCGTGGGGCAGCAGCAGAGGGCTCCGAGAAGCAGCACCTTGTGATGGGTTGTGTGAGCGGTTGGCTGGGGGTGCTGAGACGCCCAGGCAGAAATGTGTGCTTTGCCTGTGCGTTTGCAGCGCACAGCCCTGGGCAGGGCTGGCGGCGAGCTCTGCCCGTGCTGGCAGCAGGGCTGGCAGCAAGGAGAGCCCCTGGCTGTGTGCTGGCTGATTTCTCACAGCTCTGGGATAAGGCAGGGTCAGAGCGTGGGGGCACGTCCCCTGACTTGGTGTCTTCTGGTTTTGTGTGTTTGTGTTTTGTCTCAAAGGTCATTTTGTAGGAGCTTCACTTTCACCTTGGCCCCCTGAATCCTGAGTTTAAAAGGCTTGTCATGTGAACCGTGTGGGCAGTGTTCCCTCCTCTGTGCTCCATGGCCTTTGGGAGTGGAGAAGGAGAGTCATTGTATGCCCGATATGATTCCAGCAAAATCGTGAGTGATCTTTGGGTTCCTTTCTTTCTGTTTTTCTGCTCAGGACAATGTTGGTGTTGCCCCTGATTCTTCAGGAGGGGAGCCTGTGAACAGAGCTGCAGCAGAGGAAGCTGCATCTGGCAGCGAGAGCTGCAGGAACAGTTCGCAGGAGCCCGAGGAGCCTGGTAAGGACAGAGCCCACACTGGTTCAGAGAGCTGTGAGATGGCTGCTCTGGGCAGGGTTGGCGCTTCCTGGTGCCTTTAGTTCAAATCCTGCACTGGCACAACCTCCCCGAGCCCTGCCCTCCACGCTTCTCCAGAGGCTCTGACACCGAGTCCTCTGCTGGGGCGCGAGAGCAGGGAATAAACCTGACCTTGTGGGAGTTGCGTCGCCGAGCCGGGTGTCCCAGTTTTGTGCTGAAGTTGCTGGATAAATTTGCTGCAGGGTGCCAGGGGAGGCCAGGCTGAGCGACTCTTGAAGGAACAGGGGAAAAAAAGAGCAAAAAGTCAGGGCAGAAGTCCAAATCACTGACTGAATATAGTACCAGTCTGCTGGTATTGGTCCTGAGCCACAAGAAAAGCAAGGAGCACAACATCAGAGGCCACCCAATTGAAAAATCACAGTAACTCCAGTATCAGAAGGAAAAGCTTGAATGACCCCTGATTAGGGAGGCCTAAGAGGAGAGAAGGAGCACTTTGGATCCATTCCTTAGCCAAGCTGGTGCAGCCTGCAGGCCTCGTAGGGAGCTCTGTCCCTCCCAGCCCTTCCTGCCAGAGCTGCTGGTCGAGTTGGAGCAGCTGCTGCTCACTGCAGAGGGCAGTTTGTAGATGGCAGGTAATGGAGCCGGTTCATGACTCAGCTCCCAGCACCCTCAGCTTCAGCCATTTCAGTGAGAGGACTGAGGTCTCTCTGTCAGCACAGAGAAAGAACAAGGCTGCGCTTCCTTGTGGCAGCTGGGACAGTCTGTGTTTCAAGCTCTCTTGGGTGCCCTTTGCACTGCGGGGGCTGAGACTTTATCGAGATACTTCAGTGTTTTGAAGCCCACTTTGAACACTTGGAATGGGCCCTGTTCTTTTAAGGGCACATTGCTTCAAATTGCCAAGTGAGAGTCTGCCTTTCAGGCCATCTTTGACAGCCCCTGGTAGAAGGACAGTTGCTGCCCAAGGGAAAGGTGCAGAAGGGCCAATATTGACTGAGCGTTCCCTTTGCTCCCCAGATGCCGTGTGACCAACGTCTCCGGGAGGGCTGCCCTGCATGGCAGGAAGAGGCAGGGGAGAGCCTGTGACCATCGGGCAGGTAGAACTCCTCTGTTTGTAGATGTGTTTATAGAGTTCTGTGGTTCTATTTATTAGTGGTTATCGTTCCATTTGTAGATGATAGTGTTCACTTTATATGCACTTATATTGATAGATCTGTATAGTTAAATGTGGATATGTATATAGTTATAGATGGGCTGTAATTATATTTTATTATCTATTTACATTTATAGATTTTCAGGCTTAGATTTTGATATGTGTAGAGTAAAATATGTGTATATATATATAGATATATATACACACATATGTATGAAGTTAGCTTTATAAATGTGTATAGTTATATAGTAAGAGGAATAGGAATGTTTAAATGGAGAGATTGATGGATAGATTGCTGTTGGTGTAGGCCTAGGCTGCATTTGTAGCTCTTTCCCCCCTCGGCTGCCTTTTTCACTTTTTGCTTTTCCCCCGGTGCCCCCTTGTCCCTGTGCTGGGCCCGAGCTGGCGGCCGGGCCGGGCGGAGCAGCACTGGCAGCCCCGGCTGTCCCTGGAGCGGTGGGAGCTGCCGCTGGCCCCAGGCGCTGTCCCCTGAGGAGCTGCTGAAGGACGGTGAGACACAGAGGGGGCTGAGGGGGCGGTGGCGCTGAAGGGACGGTGACCCTGAGCTGCTGCTGCTGGGGCTGAGGGCTGTGGGGCAGCCGGGGGCCATGGTGGCGCTGAGGTGACAGGGAAGTGGCAGAGGCTCTGTGTCTCAGGGGACGGGATGGCTCAGAAGGGACTGAGGGGCGTGGGAGGACTGTGAGGGGCTGAAGAAACTGAAGGGGGCTGGGGGTTCACCCAGAGCATGGCGGGGCTGAGGGGGTGGAGGGGGCCAGCAGGGAGCACTGAGGGCTCCGGGGCTGCAGCCCTGCCAGGCTTTGGAAGCAATTCCAGAGCCTCCACTTTTTGCCACAGCTGCCATGAAGGCCTCGAGGACAGCCGGAGACTGACGGGAGCCAGCAGGGAGGAGCTGAAGGCCAAGAGCAAGAGCAGTGGACGGGGACCTGCTGCTGCCAGCCTGGAGAGAGCCCGGCTGAGGCCACAGGCCCGGGCAGGCAGGTGGGGCCGAGGGTGCCGTGGGCTGTGGCCGTGGGCACTGCCCGGCGGGGCAGGAGCGGACCCTGCCCGTGCTGGGGCTGCTCAGCGCAGCTGCCCCGGCTGGCACAGGGGCTGTCCTTGGGCAAGGCAGCTGTGCCGGCAGGGCCCGGGAGCTGTGCCGGCTCTGCCGGGCTGCCGGGGCTGCGGGACAGTCCCGCCGTGGCTGCGCTCAGCACAGCCTGGCCCGCTCGGCTGCTTTCTCTTTCTGACCCCCCTGGGGAGGCTCTGATGGAAGTGCAGCTGCTGCCAAGGGAAACGTCCCCGTACTCACTCAGCGTTCCCTTTGCTTGCCAGATGTCCCGTCTGCTGTCCCTGTCCAGGAGAGCTGCTCTGCACGGCAGGAGGAGACCGAGCGAGAGGCGTTGAGGATGGGGCAGCTGGGATCCCTCTGCTTTGAGCTCCATGTAGACATGTCTAGAACTGGATTATCCATTTGGATAGATATGTCTATCCATCTCCAGACATGTCTGTTATGTAGAAATGTCTAGAGATGGATTATCATTTGGATGTGCACGTTTGTGGGTTGCTGTTTGTATAGGACTGTTTCTGTAAGTGTGGTGTTTAGGGATGTACGCTCTGTATATATGTACGTGTATAGATACATATTTGTTTGTAATTACATCTATGTGTATATTTCTATCTAAGTATACATGGATGTTGTTACATCAGTGTTTAGTTCTGTTTCCTGTATATACAGTTGTGTTGCTATTAGTTCGTTTGTAGTTATATGTAATAAATTAAGTTGTTAAGTGCCTAATTGATCTTTGTGTATAGTGAGTTGTTGTGGAGGTTGGCAATAAATTTAGTTTTGTTAACTGAAGTTAGTATTTGTATATTTTTACACAGACTGGTTGTAATAATCTAATAAATTCCTGGTTTTAACCTAAAATGAGATTTGTATCGTTCTATATTGTCAACAATTGGGTGTAGCAATTTGTAATAAATGACATTCTTCAGCTGAAATCGATTCTTGTGTATTCGTGGATCAGCAGTGCGGTCGTAGCAAGAAATGCCATTTGTCAGCTGCGATGGGTGTTCTGTGATTTGTGCTAAATTGGTGTATTTTATTGAATCGTAAGAGAGGCAAAGAGAAATAAAGAGAAAAGAAAGGAGGAGAAAGAAGGCTGCATGGGTGGTGGGGGTTATGTGTGACAGCTTTATCACCCGTCCAAGGGTCCCACCGTGTCTCGCTGCTCTCCTCCATCCGGTCTCCTTGGTGGTGAGGGTCCCACACCACGCTGCCACACATCCTGACGAGTGAGGGATTCCCTGGATTCACACACGCTTTGGGCAGGTGGGAACGCCCAGGTGCCTCCCCTGTGGGGGGCCAGTTGGACACTGTCCCTTGCTGCACCGAGGGTCTGCGGCATCGTGCTGCAGGGCTCTGGTGCAGGGTGTGGGCACCCCTTTGGGGGCCCTTTGATGGGGCACATCACCCCCTCTGTTGTGGACAAGCTTTCCCCCGGTGAAGGGCCCCACAGCTGGGCTGCTCTGCCCAGCAGAGGATGGGCGGCCGCTGCCTCTCGCCAGAGGCTTTCCAACACTCCCCCAAAGCCTCTCTGCCCCCAGCTTTGCTGCCAGGGTCTGTGTGAACCTGGCAGTGAACCTGTGGTGATAGCCCTGGGGCTGTCATCTCCACCCTGAAGGCATTGGCTTGTGCTTCCTGAATGCCCCTGAGCTGTTACTTTATCTCCTCCTCCTCAGAGAACCCTGTAGGGCCTCTCAGAGCCCCATTCAGGGTGTGGCGGTCAGCTCTGCAGCTTTTGTAACTCAGCTCTGCTGGGGTAGGCAAAAGCCTTCCATGAAAATGTTTAAACCATAAATTATTGTATTTCAGTCTCTGACACCGGGGAGGACAAATCAACCGCCCATCCCATGGGCAACTCTTTAGGAAGTGCTCCAAGTGTCCCTCTGAAGCTCATCCCAGAGACCAGAAGCCAACAGGGATCCTGAGCCAGCTCTGCTGCCTTTGGCAGCACTTTGGCAAATGAGCTGCGGCAAGGGGGAGGCAGCAGTGACTGTGACTGCTGCAGGCGGGGCATGAAGGAAGGGCCATGGACGCAAGTGCTGAGATGTTCCAAAATCCAGGACAACTGGGAAGCAAGAAGGTCTCACAAGCACGAGTACGATGGAAGCCCTTTGTGTGAAGTTCCCTGAAGGAACTGCCAGGGGACTTGCTGCTCGGATCAGCAGTAGCAGAAGGCATCAGGATCTGCTCCTTTTCCTGGGTCTGTTTCAGGACACAGGCCCCGATGACCCCTGCTCCCACAAAGCCCTTGCCCATGGAGGCTGCAGGGCAAGAGCAATCCCACTGCAAAGAGAGGCTTTGCAGTTGAAGTCCACTTGTGTTTAGGGAATGGAGTTGAAGGAATGAATGACGCCCGTGCCAAAGCACCGGCAGGTAACCGGGGCTCTGAGAGGCAGAGCCTTTTGAGGGAAAGAGAGATCAGGCACTCACAGGCCTGAAACTCCTTCAGCTCTCGGCTTTAAATAAGAAAGCTGAGGAGAGGCAAACGCAGTCCTTTGAAAAAATATTGTCTAACAAATTCTGAGGGAATAAAAGTAGGTAACAACTTGGCCTTGTTGTCATATCCCGTGTCTTCTGCAGAGGAGACAATGGGATGTACAGCTTCCAGGAACACAAGGCATTGCATGGAACTGTGCACGTGCTCAGCAACTCAACCCTACTGGTGCACTTTGTAAGGACACAAACAGCAATTGGATCTACGTGCCCACCCATCAACAAAGCATAGTTAGCAGTAGGATCGAGGTCTCCACTCCCTGGGGAAAGCTTCCAGCATTTAGAATCTGGACCAGGCCACATCTGGCCCTGCCTGGGGGGGGCTGGCTCCAAGCCGGCTCCCTTGGTTCCTGGGCAGGCTCGGGGAGAAAACCAAGAGAAGAACGAAACCAGCTGTCCCCCCAGCAGAAGCTCTGGCACGTTGCTCGTGCAGCACTATCAGAGCCGGGCTACTCTCACAGCGCACTCGGAAGCCTCGTGGCCGCCAAAGGCGGAGGCACCGCAGGATTTCCCGGTTCCCGGCCGTGGCTCTGCAGGGCTTGGCTGGGACAGCTTCCCCCAGCTGATGTGCAGCTCTGGATGAACGGCAAAGCATTGGGGTACCTGGTGATGTATCTTCCTTAATCACCAGAGGCACCCTTTTGTAATAATGCTGAGGTGCGTTGCTTAGCTTACCCTTTCCTGACTCTTTTTTCCACTTTTGCATTACAGTAAATCACACTGTTCCTTCAGCTGGTGTCTGTGTCTGCATCTCTGATGCTCCCCACCATCAAAACAAACACACAGCCAGTTTAGCACGAGACCTGCCTCTCTGCCAGCCCACCTCTTGGCAAACAGCCCTGGTGGCCACCCCACAAATGAAATTCCCACTTTGCGACTTCATTTTCTGCAGGCAGGTGAGAAAAGAAGCCACTCCCAGCGCTGGACACCTCCAGAAACCAGCTGCTTTCAGCAGCCACAACCCTGAAATATCAATCTCCTTCCTTAAGCTGCCCACTGGGAGCTCCCAGCAAGAGGCCTTTTGTCCAAGGATACCCACAGAGGAGCTTGAGAAGGGAGCAGTTTGAAACGCAATTGCTTCAGAGTTTAAAGCTGCCTTTATCAAATGAGCACACACCAACCTGTGCCAAAGGGAAAGCAGGCAGGAAAGAGAAGCTCCTCTCCCACAACAGCAAACTCTGTGCTTCCTTCTGTTCCAGCAGGAGAGCGGAGGCCATGGGCTACAGCTCACTTTGGGAAGGAGCCCTGGGAATTGGCCTGATCTGGGACGGGAGCAAATGGAAGTTCCCCAAAAAGTAGGAAAAGATTCTCTGGAAGCATTACATTATGACAGTTGTTCTGGAGGAAAACAAAAAACAAAAACCAACAAAACAAACAAAACAAAACAAAACAAAACAAAAAAAAAAAAAAACAAAAAAAAAAAACCCCAAACCCCAAAAAACCCCACACGAGTAATTGAAGAATGTCAAAAAGTTCCCAGACTGAAATTTGTTTGCCAATACGACAACCCCAAAGTCTCTGGGGTGTGTCAGGAAGCTCAGGAATGTAGAGAGCATTTTGAGCAGACACTGGATAGAAGCAAGCTGCACAACCCTGCATACGTGCCTTATGGCAGAAACATGTTGCCCTTGGGAAACAATATGAAGAAGTTGGCCAAGATGTACCCCAGGAAAAGAGATGTGAAGCAAGATGTTCTAAGGATGTGAAGAGAAGATATGGGGCAGAATGTCCTGCTGACACTTTTGCCAATCTATGTACGTGACCAAACATAGGTTAGCTCTTTGTCGATACATAACACTTTGTAACCAGTTATATGTATTCTCGCGTTGCTGAACCCTGCATTACCATACAAATGTACCCTGAGATTTGCAATCAACTGAGCATTGATCATTATCTCCATGAAGATTGATCTCTGCCTCTGCAGGGCTCCTTTCTCTATTACCCCTCTCCTTTTCCCCGTCTCCCTCCCGTACACCTTTTTGCTCTATCTGGCGTCCGTACACTTTCTTTCTTTACAGGAACGAACCGGCAAGGCTTGGATGAACACCACTGGTGTCTGTCCCCCAGAGCACGAGCAGCTCCCCAACAAGGCTTCAAGACTAAGGGACAAAGCTTCCCCCCCTTCAGCTCTCCACAGCAGCTCTAGGAAGCCTCTCTCCACTGCAAGATCTTCTTGGTCAGTGTACAGTGACAAGAGTTGGCTGCAGGAGGCATCTGCATTGCAGCTCTCCCCAGATGGGGGGAAGAAAAAGAAGAGGTGATTCCTGTGGAAATAAAAAAGGCAACGCCGTTTGGGAAGACACCAGTGTGAGTTTGCTATGACTCTAGGCCAAAAATCCCTTGAAGAAAGCAACATCCATCCATGGGGCCCCACTTTGGCTTTGGTATCAGTGCTGACAAAACTGCTGCCCCTTCCTGTTGCTGTAGCTGACTCCAATTCACGAGAGATGTGCCAACTCTGCCAAAGACAGGCAGACACAGTGAGATAAAACCAGCTAGTCTGCTGAAAAGGAGCCCAAATGAATGTGTGCGGGAGGGAGGGGCAGGTCCTAATCGCCCCTTTTCATCCTTTCCGCAGCCAAGACAGAGCAATGTCCTTCCTCTCTGTCACCGATGGTTACCCAGGCACGGGATGCAGCGTGGGGATAACCTGCCGTGCTGTGCCGAGCCGAGCCGAGCCGAGCCGAGCCGAGCCGAGCCGAGCCCGGCCCGCCCCGGAGCCGCCCCGCCCGCGCAGTGCCCGCAGCCGCGGCTGTGCCGCGCTCGTCCCCGCCCAGTCCGGCCCGCGCCGGGGCCGCGCTGGGCGCGCGCGGGCCCGAGCGCAGCGCTCCCCTCAGGCCGCGCGCCGCCGGCGCAGCCGCGGCCGTTGCGCCGCGGGCGTTGTGGCCGCAGTCGGCGATCGACGCCATGGCGGAGCTGCCGCTGCCCGCCGGGCTCAGCGCCGGCACCTTCCCCGCCAAGCTCTGGCGCCTGGTGAACAGCCCCCGCGTCCGCTCCGTGCGCTGGGACAGCCGCGCCCAGGGGCTGCTCCTCGACCGCTCCCTCTTGGAGCGGGAGCTGCTCAGCTCGGGCCACGCCCACAGGGGCCGTGGCCACGGGCCGGCCCCGGTGCCGCCCACCTTCAGGGCCACGCAGTTCCGCAGCTTCGTGCGGCAGCTCTACCGCTACGGCTTCCGCAAGGTGCCGGGCTGGCTCGGCTCGGCTGCGCCGGGCGATGCCGGGGCCTGGCTCCACTACAGCAACCCCTGCTTTCGCCGCGACCGCCCCGACCTCCTGCTCCGCATCAAGCGCCAGAGCGCGGCCAACAGGCCGCGGCCGGCGGCGGGCCGGGAGGGCCGCGGGCGCCCGCCCTGCGGCTCCCAGCAGCGCCCCGGGGCGCGGCCGCTGCAGGCGGCCGGGCGGCGCGGGCGCGGGCGCTTCACGCCGCTGCCCAGGGAGCGGCCGCCGCTGCCGGCCGGGCGCCCGCCCAGCGGCTTCCTCCTGCTGCACAGGGAGCGGACGCTGCCGGACGGGCGGGAGCTGCGCAGCCCCCGGCCCGGCCGCCTGCAGCAGCGCCCCGGGGAGCGGCCGCTGCTCGCCCGGCGCCCGCCCTGCGGCTTCCACCTGCTGCACAGGGAGCGGCCGCTGCCGGCCCGGCGGGAGGGGCCGAGCCGCTTCCAGGAGCTCTACGGGGAGCGGCCGCTGCCCGCCGAGCGGGAGGTGCTCGGCATCCCGCCCTGCCACTTGCTCGGGCTGCACGGGGAGCGGCCGCTGCCGCTCGGGCCGGAGGGGCCCCGCAGCCGCTCGCAGGAGCTCTACGGGGAGCAGCTGCCTCCGGCCGAGCGGGAGGTGCTCGCCATGCAGCCCTGCCGCTTCCAGCAGCTCCACAGGGAGCAGCAGCCCCCAGCCTGCGACTCGCGAGGTAGGAAAAGAGTTGTAGCCTTGTTTTTCCTAAAGGTCGTGAAAGGTGACCGTTTTCAAGTAGTTTTCCACAAGGCTCTGTCATAATGGCCAGAAGTTGTCAAGCCTGCTAGGCAGGGGCAGCTAGGAGGCCAAAAGATTCTCTGCCTGCTTGTGCTGTGTGCTTCCCGTCATGTTTGATCCACAGCAGCGCTAGAGCTCTGTGTCCCACGGCCACGTTGTGGAGCCTGACCAATGTGTTTGGATTCGTGCAGCCACCCCGGGCACTTCAGGGCGCAGCGCTGCACCCGGCAGTGCAGCTTGTGCAGCATGGACGGCCTCCAGCTCAGCACAGAACGCCCCTGGGGAGGAGGAATGGCCACCGGCAGATCTGGGCCTTGCTGTGGAGAAGATGATTCGAGAGATCAGGAGGTCCCTGTCTGAAAGATCTCCCTCTGCGCAGGTAATTCCATTGGATGGGGATAAAAGGGGCTGGACTGAGCGCTTTTGAACCCTGTTACACGGCTGAGAAGCAGAGGCTTCTTTAATTGAACTTATTTCATCATGATTTAGTTATTGAATTATTCTTGGTAAAGAAAGATTTCTAAAAGAGGGGATGAAGAAGAAACGAAGAAGAGGTTTTACTTGCTGGGAAAGAGGAGAAGAGCATTTGGAGAAGTGGCACTGAAGGCGCCAAGTGTCCCGTGTGGGGAGGGGCATGCCAGAGGTGCCTCTGTTGCAGCTGCAGCAGATGTGGGCTGTGCCTCTTTTGGGTGGGAAGGCCAAGGCAAAGCAAGGGCTGCAGCTGCTGCTGCTGCTGCTGCTGCTGCTGCTGTGTGAGCCCTGCCGTGCGTGTAGGCGCTGCCAGAGCCGTGGCTGGGGCTGGGCTGCAGCTGCAGCTCCCTGTCCTTTTGCAGATTATTACACGTGTTGGCCAGAGAATGTCTCTCTCTCTGTTGGTGTGCTGACCCATTGCCTGCAGTACATTTGTGATTATGACTCAAGGGGCAGAGTGTGTTTTTTTGGATTTACCAATACCTTATTCTCAAGTGGCATGACTTTTGTCTTCTGTAAAGTCACACACGGCAGTTTAGAGGAGCATTTTATTCCATAATAAAAGGAAACATTGCAGGCTCGGAACCATCTTTAGAATCTTTAGGGTTCTGATGGACGGGCTATGGCAGAAGAGATGAATATTCCGGAACTGGTCACAGTGAGAATATCTTCGTGTCCAAAGTTAATTTGCTTCATTGTGAACATTTAGTTCCTCGGTGGAATAGAAACACTGCTTGGTTGTCTGGCTTTTCCGGTCTTTTGGGTTGCTTTTTTTTCCCTACCCTAACGATTTACAGATTTTTTGCCACTGATCGCAAATGCGATCGTGGAAATAGCCTGGGTGCAGAAATGTTTGCCTGGGTGACACCCGTGGGGCAGCAGCAGAGGGCTCCGAGAAGCAGCACCTTGTGATGGGTTGTGTGAGCGGTTGGCTGGGGGTGCTGAGACGCCCAGGCAGAAATGTGTGCTTTGCCTGTGCGTTTGCAGCGCACAGCCCTGGGCAGGGCTGGCGGCGAGCTCTGCCCTTGCTGGCAGCAGGGCTGGCAGCAAGGAGAGCCCCTGGCTGTGTGCTGGCTGATTTCTCACAGCTCTGGGATAAGGCAGGGTCAGAGCGTGGGGGCACGTCCCCTGACTTGGTGTCTTCTGGTTTTGTGTGTTTGTGTTTTGTCTCAAAGGTCATTTTGTAGGAGCTTCACTTTCACCTTGGCCCCCTGAATCCTGAGTTTAAAAGGCTTGTCATGTGAACCGTGTGGGCAGTGTTCCCTCCTCTGTGCTCCATGGCCTTTGGGAGTGGAGAAGGAGAGTCATTGTATGCCCGATATGATTCCAGCAAAATCGTGAGTGATCTTTGGGTTCCTTTCTTTCTGTTTTTCTGCTCAGGACAATGTTGGTGTTGCCCCTGATTCTTCAGGAGGGGAGCCTGTGAACAGAGCTGCAGCAGAGGAAGCTGCATCTGGCAGCGAGAGCTGCAGGAACAGTTCGCAGGAGCCCGAGGAGCCTGGTAAGGACAGAGCCCACACTGGTTCAGAGAGCTGTGAGATGGCTGCTCTGGGCAGGGTTGGCGCTTCCTGGTGCCTTTAGTTCAAATCCTGCACTGGCACAACCTCCCCGAGCCCTGCCCTCCACGCTTCTCCAGAGGCTCTGACACCGAGTCCTCTGCTGGGGCGCGAGAGCAGGGAATAAACCTGACCTTGTGGGAGTTGCGTCGCCGAGCCGGGTGTCCCAGTTTTGTGCTGAAGTTGCTGGATAAATTTGCTGCAGGGTGCCAGGGGAGGCCAGGCTGAGCGACTCTTGAAGGAACAGGGGAAAAAAAGAGCAAAAAGTCAGGGCAGAAGTCCAAATCACTGACTGAATATAGTACCAGTCTGCTGGTATTGGTCCTGAGCCACAAGAAAAGCAAGGAGCACAACATCAGAGGCCACCCAATTGAAAAATCACAGTAACTCCAGTATCAGAAGGAAAAGCTTGAATGACCCCTGATTAGGGAGGCCTAAGAGGAGAGAAGGAGCACTTTGGATCCATTCCTTAGCCAAGCTGGTGCAGCCTGCAGGCCTCGTAGGGAGCTCTGTCCCTCCCAGCCCTTCCTGCCAGAGCTGCTGGTCGAGTTGGAGCAGCTGCTGCTCACTGCAGAGGGCAGTTTGTAGATGGCAGGTAATGGAGCCGGTTCATGACTCAGCTCCCAGCACCCTCAGCTTCAGCCATTTCAGTGAGAGGACTGAGGTCTCTCTGTCAGCACAGAGAAAGAACAAGGCTGCGCTTCCTTGTGGCAGCTGGGACAGTCTGTGTTTCAAGCTCTCTTGGGTGCCCTTTGCACTGCGGGGGCTGAGACTTTATCGAGATACTTCAGTGTTTTGAAGCCCACTTTGAACACTTGGAATGGGCCCTGTTCTTTTAAGGGCACATTGCTTCAAATTGCCAAGTGAGAGTCTGCCTTTCAGGCCATCTTTGACAGCCCCTGGTAGAAGGACAGTTGCTGCCCAAGGGAAAGGTGCAGAAGGGCCAATATTGACTGAGCGTTCCCTTTGCTCCCCAGATGCCGTGTGACCAACGTCTCCGGGAGGGCTGCCCTGCATGGCAGGAAGAGGCAGGGGAGAGCCTGTGACCATCGGGCAGGTAGAACTCCTCTGTTTGTAGATGTGTTTATAGAGTTCTATGGTTCTATTTATTAGTGGTTATCGTTCCATTTGTAGATGATAGTGTTCACTTTATATGCACTTATATTGATAGATCTGTATAGTTAAATGTGGATATGTATATAGTTATAGATGGGCTGTAATTATATTTTATTATCTATTTACATTTATAGATTTTCAGGCTTAGATTTTGATATGTGTAGAGCAAAATATGTGTATATATATATAGATATATATACACACATATGTATGAAGTTAGCTTTATAAATGTGTATAGTTATATAGTAAGAGGAATAGGAATGTTTAAATGGAGAGATTGATGGATAGATTGCTGTTGGTGTAGGCCTAGGCTGCATTTGTAGCTCTTTCCCCCCTCGGCTGCCTTTTTCACTTTTTGCTTTTCCCCCGGTGCCCCCTTGTCCCTGTGCTGGGCCCGAGCTGGCGGCCGGGCCGGGCGGAGCAGCACTGGCAGCCCCGGCTGTCCCTGGAGCGGTGGGAGCTGCCGCTGGCCCCAGGCGCTGTCCCCTGAGGAGCTGCTGAAGGACGGTGAGACACAGAGGGGGCTGAGGGGGCGGTGGCGCTGAAGGGACGGTGACCCTGAGCTGCTGCTGCTGGGGCTGAGGGCTGTGGGGCAGCCGGGGGCCATGGTGGCGCTGAGGTGACAGGGAAGTGGCAGAGGCTCTGTGTCTCAGGGGACGGGATGGCTCAGAAGGGACTGAGGGGCGTGGGAGGACTGTGAGGGGCTGAAGAAACTGAAGGGGGCTGGGGGTTCACCCAGAGCATGGCGGGGCTGAGGGGGTGGAGGGGGCCAGCAGGGAGCACTGAGGGCTCCGGGGCTGCAGCCCTGCCAGGCTTTGGAAGCAATTCCAGAGCCTCCACTTTTTGCCACAGCTGCCATGAAGGCCTCGAGGACAGCCGGAGACTGACGGGAGCCAGCAGGGAGGAGCTGAAGGCCAAGAGCAAGAGCAGTGGACGGGGACCTGCTGCTGCCAGCCTGGAGAGAGCCCGGCTGAGGCCACAGGCCCGGGCAGGCAGGTGGGGCCGAGGGTGCCGTGGGCTGTGGCCGTGGGCACTGCCCGGCGGGGCAGGAGCGGACCCTGCCCGTGCTGGGGCTGCTCAGCGCAGCTGCCCCGGCTGGCACAGGGGCTGTCCTTGGGCAAGGCAGCTGTGCCGGCAGGGCCCGGGAGCTGTGCCGGCTCTGCCGGGCTGCCGGGGCTGCGGGACAGTCCCGCCGTGGCTGCGCTCAGCACAGCCTGGCCCGCTCGGCTGCTTTCTCTTTCTGACCCCCCTGGGGAGGCTCTGATGGAAGTGCAGCTGCTCTTCCCGGATGGAAGTGCAGCTGCTGCCAAGGGAAACGTCCCCGTACTCACTCAGTGTTCCCTTTGCTTGCCAGATGTCCCGTCTGCTGTCCCTGTCCAGGAGAGCTGCTCTGCACGGCAGGAGGAGACCGAGCGAGAGGCGTTGAGGATGGGGCAGCTGGGATCCCTCTGCTTTGAGCTCCATGTAGACATGTCTAGAACTGGATTATCCATTTGGATAGACGTGTCTATCCATCTCCAGACATGTCCGTTATGTAGAAATGTCTAGAGATGGATTATCATTTGGATGTGCACGTTTGTGGGTTGCTGTTTGTATAGGACTGTTTCTGTAAGTGTGGTGTTTAGGGATGTACGCTCTGTATATATGTACGTGTATAGATACATATTTGTTTGTAATTACATCTATGTGTATATTTCTATCTAAGTATACATGGATGTTGTTACATCAGTGTTTAGTTCTGTTTCCTGTATATACAGTTGTGTTGCTATTAGTTCGTTTGTAGTTATATGTAATAAATTAAGTTGTTAAGTGCCTAATTGATCTTTGTGTATAGTGAGTTGTTGTGGAGGTTGGCAATAAATTTAGTTTTGTTAACTGAAGTTAGTATTTGTATATTTTTACACAGACTGGTTGTAATAATCTAATAAATTCCTGGTTTTAACCTAAAATGAGATTTGTATCGTTCTATATTGTCAACAATTGGGTGTAGCAATTTGTAATAAATGACATTCTTCAGCTGAAATCGATTCTTGTGTATTCGTGGATCAGCAGTGCGGCCGTAGCAAGAAATGCCATTTGTCAGCTGCGATGGGTGTTCTGTGATTTGTGCTAAATTGGTGTATTTTATTGAATCGTAAGAGAGGCAAAGAGAAATAGAGAGAAAAGAAAGGAGGAGAAAGAAGGCTGCATGGGTGGTGGGGGTTATGTGTGACAGCTTTATCACCCGTCCAAGGGTCCCACCGTGTCTCGCTGCTCTCCTCCATCCGGTCTCCTTGGTGGTGAGGGTCCCACACCACGCTGCCACACATCCTGACGAGTGAGGGATTCCCTGGATTCACACACGCTTTGGGCAGGTGGGAACGCCCAGGTGCCTCCCCTGTGGGGGGCCAGTTGGACACTGTCCCTTGCTGCACCGAGGGTCTGCGGCATCGTGCTGCAGGGCTCTGGTGCAGGGTGTGGGCACCCCTTTGGGGGCCCTTTGATGGGGCACATCACCCCCTCTGTTGTGGACAAGCTTTCCCCCGGTGAAGGGCCCCACAGCTGGGCTGCTCTGCCCAGCAGAGGATGGGCGGCCACTGCCTCTCGCCAGAGGCTTTCCAACACTCCCCCAAAGCCTCTCTGCCCCCAGCTTTGCTGCCAGGGTCTGTGTGAACCTGGCAGTGAACCTGTGGTGATAGCCCTGGGGCTGTCATCTCCACCCTGAAGGCATTGGCTTGTGCTTCCTGAATGCCCCTGAGCTGTTACTTTATCTCCTCCTCCTCAGAGAACCCTGTAGGGCCTCTCAGAGCCCCATTCAGGGTGTGGCGGTCAGCTCTGCAGCTTTTGTAACTCAGCTCTGCTGGGGTAGGCAAAAGCCTTCCATGAAAATGTTTAAACCATAAATTATTGTATTTCAGTCTCTGACACCGGGGAGGACAAATCAACCGCCCATCCCATGGGCAACTCTTTAGGAAGTGCTCCAAGTGTCCCTCTGAAGCTCATCCCAGAGACCAGAAGCCAACAGGGATCCTGAGCCAGCTCTGCTGCCTTTGGCAGCACTTTGGCAAATGAGCTGCGGCAAGGGGGAGGCAGCAGTGACTGTGACTGCTGCAGGCGGGGCATGAAGGAAGGGCCATGGACGCAAGTGCTGAGATGTTCCAAAATCCAGGACAACTGGGAAGCAAGAAGGTCTCACAAGCACGAGTACGATGGAAGCCCTTTGTGTGAAGTTCCCTGAAGGAACTGCCAGGGGACTTGCTGCTCGGATCAGCAGTAGCAGAAGGCATCAGGATCTGCTCCTTTTCCTGGGTCTGTTTCAGGACACAGGCCCCGATGACCCCTGCTCCCACAAAGCCCTTGCCCATGGAGGCTGCAGGGCAAAAGCAATCCCACTGCAAAGAGAGGCTTTGCAGTTGAAGTCCACTTGTGTTTAGGGAATGGAGTTGAAGGAATGAATGACGCCCGTGCCAAAGCACCGGCAGGTAACCGGGGCTCTGAGAGGCAGAGCCTTTTGAGGGAAAGAGAGATCAGGCACTCACAGGCCTGAAACTCCTTCAGCTCTCTGCTTTAAATAAGAAAGCTGAGGAGAGGCAAACGCAGTCCTTTGAAAAAATATTGTCTAACAAATTCTGAGGGAATAAAAGTAGGTAACAACTTGGCCTTGTTGTCATATCCCGTGTCTTCTGCAGAGGAGACAATGGGATGTACAGCTTCCAGGAACACAAGGCATTGCATGGAACTGTGCACGTGCTCAGCAACTCAACCCTACTGGTGCACTTTGTAAGGACACAAACAGCAATTGGATCTACGTGCCCACCCATCAACAAAGCATAGTTAGCAGTAGGATCGAGGTCTCCACTCCCTGGGGAAAGCTTCCAGCATTTAGAATCTGGACCAGGCCACATCTGGCCCTGCCTGGGGGGGGCTGGCTCCAAGCCGGCTCCCTTGGTTCCTGGGCAGGCTCGGGGAGAAAACCAAGAGAAGAACGAAACCAGCTGTCCCCCCAGCAGAAGCTCTGGCACGTTGCTCGTGCAGCACTATCAGAGCCGGGCTACTCTCACAGCGCACTCGGAAGCCTCGTGGCCGCCAAAGGCGGAGGCACCGCAGGATTTCCCGGTTCCCGGCCGTGGCTCTGCAGGGCTTGGCTGGGACAGCTTCCCCCAGCTGATGTGCAGCTCTGGATGAACGGCAAAGCATTGGGGTACCTGGTGATGTATCTTCCTTAATCACCAGAGGCACCCTTTTGTAATAATGCTGAGGTGCGTTGCTTAGCTTACCCTTTCCTGACTCTTTTTTCCACTTTTGCATTACAGTAAATCACACTGTTCCTTCAGCTGGTGTCTGTGTCTGCATCTCTGATGCTCCCCACCATCAAAACAAACACACAGCCAGTTTAGCACGAGACCTGCCTCTCTGCCAGCCCACCTCTTGGCAAACAGCCCTGGTGGCCACCCCACAAATGAAATTCCCACTTTGCGACTTCATTTTCTGCAGGCAGGTGAGAAAAGAAGCCACTCCCAGCGCTGGACACCTCCAGAAACCAGCTGCTTTCAGCAGCCACAACCCTGAAATATCAATCTCCTTCCTTAAGCTGCCCACTGGGAGCTCCCAGCAAGAGGCCTTTTGTCCAAGGATACCCACAGAGGAGCTTGAGAAGGGAGCAGTTTGAAACGCAATTGCTTCAGAGTTTAAAGCTGCCTTTATCAAATGAGCACACACCAACCTGTGCCAAAGGGAAAGCAGGCAGGAAAGAGAAGCTCCTCTCCCACAACAGCAAACTCTGTGCTTCCTTCTGTTCCAGCTGGAGAGCGGAGGCCATGGGCTACAGCTCACTTTGGGAAGGAGCCCTGGGAATTGGCCTGATCTGGGACGGGAGCAAATGGAAGTTCCCCAAAAAGTAGGAAAAGATTCTCTGGAAGCATTACATTATGACAGTTGTTCTGGAGGAAAACAAAAAACAAAAACCAACAAAACAAACAAAACAACAAAAAAAAAAAAAAAAAACAAAAAAAAAACAAAAAAAAAAAACAAAAAAAAAACCCCAAACCCCAAAAAACCCCACACGAGTAATTGAAGAATGTCAAAAAGTTCCCAGACTGAAATTTGTTTCCCAATACGACAACCCCAAAGTCTCTGGGGTGTGTCAGGAAGCTCAGGAATGTAGAGAGCATTTTGAGCAGACACTGGATAGAAGCAAGCTGCACAACCCTGCATACGTGCCTTATGGCAGAAACATGTTGCCCTTGGGAAACAATATGAAGAAGTTGGCCAAGATGTACCCCAGGAAAAGAGATGTGAAGCAAGATGTTCTAAGGATGTGAAGAGAAGATATGGGGCAGAATGTCCTGCTGACACTTTTGCCAATCTATGTACGTGACCAAACATAGGTTAGCTCTTTGTCGATACATAACACTTTGTAACCAGTTATATGTATTCTCGCGTTGCTGAACCCTGCATTACCATACAAATGTACCCTGAGATTTGCAATCAACTGAGCATTGATCATTATCTCCATGAAGATTGATCTCTGCCTCTGCAGGGCTCCTTTCTCTATTACCCCTCTCCTTTTCCCCGTCTCCCTCCCGTACACCTTTTTGCTCTATCTGGCGTCCGTACACTTTCTTTCTTTACAGGAACGAACCGGCAAGGCTTGGATGAACACCACTGGTGTCTGTCCCCCAGAGCACGAGCAGCTCCCCAACAAGGCTTCAAGACTAAGGGACAAAGCTTCCCCCTTCAGCTCTCCACAGCAGCTCTAGGAAGCCTCTCTCCACTGCAAGATCTTCTTGGTCAGTGTACAGTGACAAGAGTTGGCTGCAGGAGGCATCTGCATTGCAGCTCTCCCCAGATGGGGGGAAGAAAAAGAAGAGGTGATTCCTGTGGAAATAAAAAAGGCAACGCCGTTTGGGAAGACACCAGTGTGAGTTTGCTATGACTCTAGGCCAAAAATCCCTTGAAGAAAGCAACATCCATCCATGGGGCCCCACTTTGGCTTTGGTATCAATGCTGACAAAACTGCTGCCCCTTCCTGTTGCTGTAGCTGACTCCAATTCACGGGAGATGTGCCAACTCTGCCAAAGACAGGCAGACACAGTGAGATAAAACCAGCTAGTCTGCTGAAAAGGAGCCCAAATGAATGTGTGCGGGAGGGAGGGGCAGGTCCTAATCGCCCCTTTTCATCCTTTCCGCAGCCAAGACAGAGCAATGTCCTTCCTCTCTGTCACCGATGGTTACCCAGGCACGGGATGCAGCGTGGGGATAACCTGCCGTGCTGTGCCGAGCCGAGCCGAGCCGAGCCGAGCCGAGCCGAGCCCGGCCCGCCCCGGAGCCGCCCCGCCCGCGCAGTGCCCGCAGCCGCGGCTGTGCCGCGCTCGTCCCCGCCCAGTCCGGCCCGCGCCGGGGCCGCGCTGGGCGCGCGCGGGCCCGAGCGCAGCGCTCCCCTCAGGCCGCGCGCCGCCGGCGCAGCCGCGGCCGTTGCGCCGCGGGCGTTGTGGCCGCAGTCGGCGATCGACGCCATGGCGGAGCTGCCGCTGCCCGCCGGGCTCAGCGCCGGCACCTTCCCCGCCAAGCTCTGGCGCCTGGTGAACAGCCCCCGCGTCCGCTCCGTGCGCTGGGACAGCCGCGCCCAGGGGCTGCTCCTCGACCGCTCCCTCTTGGAGCGGGAGCTGCTCAGCTCGGGCCACGCCCACAGGGGCCGTGGCCACGGGCCGGCCCCGGTGCCGCCCACCTTCAGGGCCACGCAGTTCCGCAGCTTCGTGCGGCAGCTCTACCGCTACGGCTTCCGCAAGGTGCCGGGCTGGCTCGGCTCGGCTGCGCCGGGCGATGCCGGGGCCTGGCTCCACTACAGCAACCCCTGCTTTCGCCGCGACCGCCCCGACCTCCTGCTCCGCATCAAGCGCCGGAGCGCGGCCAACAGGCCGCGGCCGGCGGCGGGCCGGGAGGGCCGCGGGCGCCCGCCCTGCGGCTCCCAGCAGCGCCCCGGGGCGCGGCCGCTGCAGGCGGCCGGGCGGCGCGGGCGCGGGCGCTTCACGCCGCTGCCCAGGGAGCGGCCGCCGCTGCCGGCCGGGCGCCCGCCCAGCGGCTTCCTCCTGCTGCACAGGGAGCGGACGCTGCCGGACGGGCGGGAGCTGCGCAGCCCCCGGCCCGGCCGCCTGCAGCAGCGCCCCGGGGAGCGGCCGCTGCTCGCCCGGCGCCCGCCCTGCGGCTTCCACCTGCTGCACAGGGAGCGGCCGCTGCCGGCCCGGCGGGAGGGGCCGAGCCGCTTCCAGGAGCTCTACGGGGAGCGGCCGCTGCCCGCCGAGCGGGAGGTGCTCGGCATCCCGCCCTGCCACTTGCTCGGGCTGCACGGGGAGCGGCCGCTGCCGCTCGGGCCGGAGGGGCCCCGCAGCCGCTCGCAGGAGCTCTACGGGGAGCAGCTGCCTCCGGCCGAGCGGGAGGTGCTCGCCATGCAGCCCTGCCGCTTCCAGCAGCTCCACAGGGAGCAGCAGCCCCCAGCCTGCGACTCGCGAGGTAGGAAAAGAGTTGTAGCCTTGTTTTTCCTAAAGGTCGTGAAAAGTGACCGTTTTCAAGTAGTTTTCCACAAGGCTCTGTCATAATGGCCAGAAGTTGTCAAGCCTACTAGGCAGGGGCAGCTAGGAGGCCAAAAGATTCTCTGCCTGCTTGTGCTGTGTGCTTCCCGTCATGTTTGATCCACAGCAGCGCTAGAGCTCTGTGTCCCACGGCCACGTTGTGGAGCCTGACCAATGTGTTTGGATTCGTGCAGCCACCCCGGGCACTTCAGGGCGCAGCGCTGCACCCGGCAGTGCAGCTTGTGCAGCATGGACGGCCTCCAGCTCAGCACAGAACGCCCCTGGGGAGGAGGAATGGCCACCGGCAGATCTGGGCCTTGCTGTGGAGAAGATGATTCGAGAGATCAGGAGGTCCCTGTCTGAAAGATCTCCCTCTGCGCAGGTAATTCCATTGGATGGGGATAAAAGGGGCTGGACTGAGCGCTTTTGAACCCTGTTACACGGCTGAGAAGCAGAGGCTTCTTTAATTGAACTTATTTCATCATGATTTAGTTATTGAATTATTCTTGGTAAAGAAAGATTTCTAAAAGAGGGGATGAAGAAGAAACGAAGAAGAGGTTTTACTTGCTGGGAAAGAGGAGAAGAGCGTTTGGAGAAGTGGCACTGAAGGCGCCAAGTGTCCTGTGTGGGGAGGGGCATGCCAGAGGTGCCTCTGTTGCAGCTGCAGCAGATGTGGGCTGTGCCTCTTTTGGGTGGGAAGGCCAAGGCAAAGCAAGGGCTGGGC
This sequence comes from Setophaga petechia, assembly GCA_024362935.1. NCBI lineage: Eukaryota > Metazoa > Chordata > Aves > Passeriformes > Parulidae > Setophaga > Setophaga petechia. The sequence goes on from JANCRA010000274.1 coordinate 127,153, forward strand.
TGCAGCTGCTGCTGCTGTGTGAGCCCTGCCGTGCGTGTAGGCGCTGCCAGAGCCGTGGCTGGGGCTGGGCTGCAGCTGCAGCTCCCTGTCCTTTTGCAGATTATTACACGTGTTGGCCAGAGAATGTCTCTCTCTCTGTTGGTGTGCTGACCCATTGCCTGCAGTACATTTGTGATTATGACTCAAGGGGCAGAGTGTGTTTTTTTGGATTTACCAATACCTTATTCTCAAGTGGCATGACTTTTGTCTTCTGTAAAGTCACACACGGCAGTTTAGAGGAGCATTTTATTCCATAATAAAAGGAAACATTGCAGGCTCGGAACCATCTTTAGAATCTTTAGGGTTCTGATGGACGGGCTATGGCAGAAGAGATGAATATTCCGGAACTGGTCACAGTGAGAATATCTTCGTGTCCAAAGTTAATTTGCTTCATTGTGAACATTTAGTTCCTCGGTGGAATAGAAACACTGCTTGGTTGTCTGGCTTTTCCGGTCTTTTGGGTTGCTTTTTTTTCCCTACCCTAACGATTTACAGATTTTTTGCCACTGATCGCAAATGCGATCGTGGAAATAGCCTGGGTGCAGAAATGTTTGCCTGGATGACACCCGTGGGGCAGCAGCAGAGGGCTCCGAGAAGCAGCACCTTGTGATGGGTTGTGTGAGCGGTTGGCTGGGGGTGCTGAGACGCCCAGGCAGAAATGTGTGCTTTGCCTGTGCGTTTGCAGCGCACAGCCCTGGGCAGGGCTGGCGGCGAGCTCTGCCCGTGCTGGCAGCAGGGCTGGCAGCAAGGAGAGCCCCTGGCTGTGTGC